>BLBF01000043.1:887170-913263 GCA_015471245.1 Laticauda colubrina | reverse complement strand
CAGTGCCAGCAGAGTAAGCACCAGCAGAAGCACCAGCACCAGGAGCATTGCCAGCAGAAGCACCACCTCCAGAAGCAGCATCAGCAGAAGCCCCAGCACCAGAAGATCGAGGCCGGGCAGCAGAAGCCCCAGCAGAAGCAGAGTCAGGGCGAGGGGCTGGGAGGGTGGCCCTGTCCCTCTTGCCAGGGCTGGCAGCAGATGGAAGAGGCTTCCGTTTCTTCCCCATGGTTGTTGGGTTGCTGGCTGGCTGGCTGGCTGGAGAGCTGTGTCTGGAAGCAGGTCTTTCCTCTGAATGATGACCTGCTTGGGAGCTGCTTCCCTTTATATCCGCAGGGCTGACGCAATGCATCCTCCCCGCATGCGCAGTGAACACTAGGCATCCGCTAGGCATCCGCTAGGCATCCGCTAGGCTTCTGCTCGGCTTCCGCTCTGCACCCGCTTCATCCGCTCGGCTTCCGCTCTGCATCCGCTTCATCCGCTCGGCATCCACTCTGCACCCGCTCTTTCCATTCCGCGTCCGCTTTGCTGCGCTCCCCCAGAAGCCTTGCAGATGTGCCATCCGCTCCCATCCGCTTCCATCCGCTAGGCTTCCATGGAGCATCCGCTTTCCATCCGCCCTACGTCCTCCCTCCATCCATTCCTTTATGTGTTGTCCGCTCTGGTTATGCAAATTTTTGCCCCTTTTGAGAGCGGATAACAATGGATGGAACATTTTTCTCTTCCGCTGTGTCCTTTTTACAAACGTTTTGCATCCATCGGTCAGTGTGACAGGGCCTTAACAACTGCCTCGATCTCATCTTCTGCAATATTTTAACTTCAATTTACAGAATACAAATGAAAGAACCCTTTTCCAACAGTGACCACAACATGATTGACTTTTGTCTCAACATATGTCCACACAAAAATAATCACGACAAAATCCCCAATTATAACTTCAAAAAAGGCGGCTATGATCTTATAATCAATGATCTCTCTTCCCTTGACTGCAATTTCTATTCACTGGATGCAATTCTGTTGAATACCATTACAACATATTCTTACAAGAAATCAAAAGAGCCATCAAACTATATGTACCAATAGTAACTCCTATAATCAGGAAAAACAGATTACCCATCAATACAATAAGGAAGCTTGAATCCCCCAAAAAGTCACTTTGGCGGAAAAACAAATCTGGTCACGTTGCCAACTTCAAAAGCCGATACAAAAATCTATACCACCAGAAAAAAACTGAATGCACTTATTATCACATTAAACAAGAGGAAAACCTTCGAAGGAAAAATTCCACCCGTGCTTTCTACAATTTTGTAAACAACAAACTAAAAGACTTAAGTTCCATCCCACCCCTGAAAGGACCTAATGGCAAAGACTGCAATGACAACACTATCAAAGCAAATCTCTTTAACACATTCTTTGGCTCAGTATTTGTGAACAGCAATGGATCAAGCCCAGTATTTCCTAGTTGAACCACAGACAACTACAATGATCTAATACATATCGATTTTTCAGAAGACATTGTTGAAAAGCACTGTGCAATCTAAAACCATCTCTACCTATTGGACTGGACAAAATATGTGCCTACTTCTTAGAAAAGCTATCCATTGCCATAGCCAAACTTCTAAGCATAAACTTTGAAAAATATTTCAAGAATAAAAATATAGTCAAATGATTGATTAATAATGATATTAATCTATTTAATTTGTAAACCAACTGGCACACTGTATGTATATATATGGAAGATGGCTTGATGTTTTTATGTTTTGTTTGTTTATGTTTGTTTTAAAAACCAATTTAAAAAAATATTTCAGGACCAGCACCTTGCCAAAACTATGGTCACAAGCCACAGTCATCCCCATCTTCAAAAAGGGAGACCCCAGCCTAGTTGAAAATTACAGACCAATCTCCTTATGCTGAGTCACTTGTAAAGTCATGGAATCAATTATTAACCAATCCATCTTCCTCCACTTAGAGACAAACAACCTACTCTCTAATAAACATTTTTTTTCAGAAAAAAAATATCCTGTAATCTGCAACTCTTACACTGCAAAAACATATGGACTACATAACTCGATCAGGGAGAAGCAATAGACGCAATCTACATCGACTTCTGTGAAGCCTTTGATTCAGTGGTACACAACAAACTACTACTAAAACTAAAATCTTATGGTATCTCTAGACAACTACATAACTGGATAGAAGCATTCCTGTCAAACAGACAACAAATGGTCAAAATTGGGAGCGTCCTATCAAATTCTGTACCTGTCAAGAGTGGTGTTCCCCAAGGCAGTGTTTTCGGACCAACTTTCTTCATACTCTACATAAATGAACTTTGTGATCATATAAAGAGCAACTGAGTTCTCTTTGCTGATGATGTAAAGCTATTCAACACCACAGACAATACTACTACCCTCCAAAAAGACCTTGACTGTGTATCAGAATGGTCAATCAAATGGCAACTTCAAATCTCAACAAATAAATGCTCTGTCTTACATATTGGCAGAAAAAAATCAGAAAATAAAATACAAGCTGCATAGTCAAGACCTTGTTCAGGATCCAAATTTTGTCAAGGACCTTGCAGTACTCATCTCAAATGATCTAAGTGCTAAAGCCCACTGTAACTACATAGCCAAAAAGGCATTAAGAGTTGTTAACCTAATCTTACATAGCTTCTTCTCTGGTAATATTACACTACTAACTAGAACATACAAAACATTTGCTAGACCTATACTTGAATACAGCTCATCAATCTGGAACCCATATCATGCATTTGATATTAACACAATTGAAAAAGTCCAGAAGTATTTCACAAGAGTTCTCCGCTCCTCTACTCATTGCAAAATACTTTATGCCACCAGACTTGAAACTCTAGACCTAGAAAATCTAGAACTATGCCACCTCCGGTCCAATCTAAATTTTGTGTATAAAATCAAACATTGCAATGTCCTACCTGCAAATGAATACTTCAGCTTCAATCATAACAATACAAGAGCAATAGATACAAACTCAAGGTTAACTGCATCAAACTTGATTGCAGGAAATACGACTTCAGCAACAGAGTGGTCAATGTTTGGAATACTTTACCTGATTCTGTGATTTCTTCCCAAACCCTAAAAACTTTACCTTAGACTGTCTACTATTAACCTGAGCCTCTTCCTAAGTGGCCTATAGGGGGTGTGCATAAGCACAACAATCGTGCCTACTCTCCCTGTCCTATTGTTGTTTATTTTTCTTATAAGTATCTATCTCATGTATCCAAAACTATATTTATTATTGTATTGTATCTTGTAAGCGATTGACAAATCAAATAAATATTAAATACTAAAAATCAGTCACTTCTGGACTGAATAATCACATGTGTATTTATAATCATGTAATCAATATAGTGGGGGCACAATGCAGTGGTGGGTTTCAAATTTTTACTACTGGTTCCGTGGGCGTGGCTTGATAGGTGTGGCAGGGGAAGGATATTGTAAAATCTCCAGTCAGAAGTGGTATTTGTCATTCTCTGAACTACTCAAAATTTCCACTACAGGTTCTCCAGAACAGGTCAGGACTTGCTGAATACCACCTCTGGGACAACGGCTCAACAATTAGAGGCCAAATTGGAAAGCTGACAATCTAACACATTCAAGATCCGAATGCTATACAATGGGATGAGCTCCTCTTACTTGCCCCAACTCCCGCCTATCTTGCAGTTCAAAAGCATGCAATTACAAGTAAGGAGGTAGATAAATAGGTATCTATTTATCTATTTGGTGGAAGGTACTGTAGATGTTAAAGAGATTTCTTAGAACCTGATAGCTCTCATATTGTTTTACAGAAGAAAACATATCTTGATATAACTTTTGTTTTTGGGATGGGATAACATTTTTAAAGAAGTTGGTATTCATAAAGAACAAAGCATAACCATTTTCATTAGAACTACCATGGGAGCCATGGAGTGACATATCTTGAAAAGCTGGTTTTTAGTTAAACCAGTAATTAAGCGTCCCAGAATAGAGTACAGTTTCAGTCTGTGATGAATGAAAATAAGATAGGAAGCAGGATCCCTATTATATAATTACTTGTCCTTTGGGTTGGGTAAGCTTAATGGATGTGGGGTGCTGAGATTGGACTGAAGTTAAGTTTAGTTTACTTTATTGTCATTGCATCTCGTATAACGAAATGAAACACCATCTTCAGTGCATATCATGACCATGAAAATAAACACAAACACACATCCTTCACACTCCACACACTGAACCTAAAACCCGCAACACCACACCAACACTGCACTATACAGTGGAATTCAATAGTTACTGCCCTGTGATAGAAGCTGTTTTTCAGCCTATTTGTGCTTGTTTTAATATTCTGTACCGTCTGCCAGATGGTAATAGTTCAACAAAAGGGTTCCCAGGATGAGATGGATCTTTGAGAATATTTTGAACTTTCTTAAGGCAGTGGGAGCTATATAAAAAGAGAGGAGAGCAACCAATGATCTTCTGGCCAATGACGTTAACCCTCTGGGATGCTTTCCTATCTGCCACTGTGCAATTGGCAAACCATACAGAGGAAATGACCATTTCAAAATGAGATGGGAAAAAGAAGGACTGAGATTTTAGTATTTAGTATTTTAGTATTTATTTGATTTGTCAATCGCTTACTAGATACAGGTATAAGAATAAATATAGTTTTGAATACATGAGATAGATACTTATAAGAAAAATAAAAAACAATAGGACAGGGATGGTAGGCACGATTGGTGTACTTTTGCACGGCCCCTACAGGCCTCTTAGGAAGGGGGTGAGATCAATAGTAGACAGTTGAAGGTTAAAATTTGGGGGGAAGAAACCACAGAATCAGGTAAAATATTCCAAACATTGACCACTCTGTTGCTGAAATCGTATTTTCTGCAGTCAAGTTTGGTGTGGCTTAACCTTGAGTTTGTATCTGTTGTGCACTCTTGTATTGTTATGATTGAAGCTGAAGTATTCATTTGCAGGTAGGACATTGCAATGTATGATTTTATATACTATATTTAGATCGGACCTGAGGCGGCGCAGTTCTAGGTTTTCTAGGTCTAGATAACCTTGGAGTTTTAAAAACATTGAAATAATGATTATTCATGTATTTATGTAATGATGAATCTAGTCCTTTAAGCTTTTTCAGAATGCATATTGGTTTTTCAGTTTTATATTTTTTTTCTTGATATTATATTCTAACATAATGAAAATTATGTCAAAAGAGGGAAAACTTGATTTAGGTCAATATATCAAACCACAATTTATTAATCTGGACTTCTTAACTATACTAATCAAACTCAAATATATCTTTAGCTTTTTATTTAAAAATACTGAAGGATATGATAGAAAAATGTCTATGGAGATTTTCAATCATCCAGGCTCACCCAAGAGGCAACATTGCAGAATATTCAGCAATTAGTCTATTATACCTAAATTTAGCAAATTGTAGTGACTCACCATCACTTGTACCCTGATGAACAAGAGCTCCAAGATGTATATCTTATGTATATCTTATGTACAGATTTATGTACGTATTTTATGTTCTTCAGCATCAAGACAAAATGGGCCTTTTAGGATTCAATATATCTTTGTGCAACTGGCTTCTTGATTTTCTTATTGATGGGCCCCAGTATGTGTGAGTTGGGACTAATATTTCTAACACAATTTTCTTGAGCTTAAGTTCCCCTCAAGGTTGTGTCCTAAGTCTGCTGTTGTTCACCCTATTGACCCAAGGATGTGTCACCAGCCATCTTGTGAAGTATGTGGATATACTCAACTTAGTAGGGCTGGTATCAGAAATGAGTATTGTTGACTATCTGCTGAAGGATAATTATCATATTGAGTATCTTAGTGAACCAGGATCCACAAGAAATCTTTGTTAGGGCTAACAATCTTTTGAGATATCAACAAAGCCCAAAAAAATATACATGTATATATTTGCAGACATTAATTGATTGTATGGATTTTGCAGCCTAAAGTTGATAGATTAGCTCTGTGCTGTTTCAAAGCCAGCTTTCAACCTGTAGCTGGCTTTGAAAGATGAATTAGAAGAGAATTGATAATGTAGAATAGCAGACAGAGCTGGGGAGGGAGTTAAATGCACCATCAAGTTAGAGTCCATGTGTTGCCATAGGAGATCCAAATCCCCATGAATTCCATTGACCCTTATCTAGCACCAATTTAGTGTTGTCCTTTAGTTGATTAGGTATTTGTGTATAAGCTTTGGTAATATTTTTGAATTACAACATAGCCTATGGTCCTGATCCATTGAGCTTGACAGATGCTCTGTTAAAAGTAACAAGGAATGAAATGAAACCGTTTATTAACTGTATATGCTGTTCATCTTACAGTAGAATTGGAAAGGCTTTTAGGGTATGTTCCACCCTTGGCCTCTATTATGTTGGGTGGGACAGGCATCAGTGTTCTCTCCTTTCCTCTTTAAGATCTACATTTTAAAGATTTCAGTGAACCTGTGCAAGAATGTGTTACTCTGAATTTTAGGTCCCACTGATTCCAGGACTATGGTTTAGTGCTAGGTGGTGTTGTGCTGCTTCAAGACAGACAATGCACAATTTGAGGGTCTCTTAGATTCACAACTCCTGCTCAATGAGCAAGTAATGTTGTGGCTAGATTTTGTGCATAACTTCAATCAGAATAGAGCTGGAAGGAACCTTGGAGATCTTCTAGTCCAACCCCCTGCTCAAGCAGGAGACCCTATACTATTTCAACAAGTGACTGTCCAATCTCTGCTTAAAAACCTCCACTAATGAAGCACCTACAACTTCTGATGGCAAGCTGTTCTACTGGTTGTTCTCGCTGTTGGGAAGTTTCTCCTTAGTTGCAGGTTGCTTTTCTTCTTGATCAGTTTGCATCCATTGTTTTTTGTCCAGCCTATAGGTATTTTGGTAAATAAGTTGATCTCCTCCTCTTTGTGGCAACCTCTCAAATACTGGAATACTGTTATCATGTCACTCCAACTCCTTCTTTTCTTTAGATTAACTAAACCCAAAGTCATGGTTCTGACTGATGAACCCAACTCAATGCCATTGTTACAACCTCAAAGGGGAAGCTGCAGATTGGGTGATGGAGCTCCACAACCAATCAGTGCTGGAATTAGGGAATGCCAATGCCTTCCTGACAGAGCTCAGAGCCAGATTTGAGGATGACACCCAAGTCCAGCAGGCAGAGTTGGAGTTGCGTACCATTAGGCTGGGGTTGTACAATCCTACAACCGTTCTTCATATCTTTTACTCTGTGGGCCTTTAATCATCTTAATTGCTCTTTTTTGCACTTTTTCCAGTCTCACCATTGTTTTTGTAATGTGGTGACCAAAACTGAATGCAGTATTCCAGATGTGGCCTTACTAAGGCTTTATAGCATGATAGTAATACTTCATGTGATTTTGATTCTATGTCGGTTTATACAGCCAAGAATTGCATTAGCTTCTTTGGCTGCTGCAACACACTGCTGGCTCACATTTAAATGATTGTCCAAGGTCCCTCTCACAATTACTGTTTCTGAGCCAGGTTTCTATACGTGTATCTTTGGTTTTTCCTGCCTAAGTGTGAAATCTTGATTTTCTCCACATTAAATTTCATGTTGTTGGATTGGGCCATTGTTCAAGTTTGTCAAGATCTTTTTGGATTCTGAGTTTTGTCTTCTGGGGTATTGGCTATTCCTGCCAGCTTAGGGTCATTTGCAAATTTGATGAGTTGCCCTTCTATTTATTTATTTAATTTAATTTATATTGCCATCTATTCGCTCATGGTGAATTCTCAGTCTATTCCCTCATCTAAGTCATTTATGAAGATACTGAATAGTACTGAGCATAAGAAAGACTTCTGTGGCAGCCCACTGTTTACTTCCCTTCATGTAAATGTAGTACCATTAAGGATGACTCATTGGGTACAATTGCCATCCAGGCACAAATCCATCTGGTAGTTATACTGTCTATCCCACATTTTTCTAGTTTACTAAGAAGTAGGTAGTGGTCTACTTTGTCGAATGCCATTGTTAAAGTAAGTGTACTATGTCCACAGCATTTCGCTGGTCTACTAATTTAGTCACTTTGTCAAAGAATAAAATAGGATTGGTTTGGCATGATCTATTTTTAACAAGCCTGTTCCATTTGTACAATAAGATACGTGAGACCAGTATTCCAACAAACAGCTCTTTATTTTAGCAGTATAGTGACTTGTAACGGAACATTTGTCGAAGCCGCGGCAGCCCTTCTTATAGCGGCTGCTCGCGGCTTGCAGCCAATGACAGCTCTTTAAAAATTCCCGCCGTGAGGCGGGCCAATCAAAATGGTGCTTAATTGACCAATCTGAGAGCGGCCTGTTCAGCCAATCAGTTTTAGTTATTTGGAGTCTTCTAATTTCCATACACAACAAAGCCCATATTGGCTTTTAGTTATAACTTTATTTGTTTCTAAAAGTTCATCTTATGCAGTAGTTGCACTCTTTCCTGAATCAGCAGGCCCTATTTACATCATGCCCGAATGACCTCCAAACAGGACTTCTGCAACAGGTCCTATGGTGTATCTCCTTGAAAAGGACGATTCAACTATTACAGAATAACAGCATGTGTAGATATGCACATTCCTAGAACAGTGTAGTTGCTATTTTGCTTCTAGTTCTAACTCAAACTGCTGATTTTAACCTGAAAAGCCCTTCATATCATAGGATTGGTTATGGAACAAAGAGCAACCTTGGCTGTTAGTCAGCCACATTAACTCACGCTATAGGTTCCATCAGCCGAGGACCTATATTTGATGGGTCCTAGGATAAATGCTTTCGCTATTGTAGAACCTGTTTATAGAAATTTCTTGCCCCCAGCCTGAAATTAAATCAGCTCCTTATCTTTTGACATTCCAGAAGTTTCTTAAAAACAAGTTTGTGTTATTTGGCTTCAGATTGCGGAGATATGCCTAGATTGCACTATTACTTAGGTGACCATTTTTATTCTCTTTGCTTAAGGGCTTGCATATTTGTTTTTGTACAATATTTTTCAATATGGATTTTATATACATTGTTTTTATATTTATTGTTTGCTTCAGTTTTTGTACCCACTCAGAGCCACTTTATGTGAGATGGGCAGCTATATAAATTTGATTAGTAAATAAATACATTCCTCTATTCAATGCAAGAATTCAGAGGAAAGCACCCCAGACAGAAGGCTTTGTTTGAAAGACCAAAGTCTTTCCATGGCCAGTGAGGCACCACTCCTCTGGTTAATTTGTTCCATTGTTGAATTGGTACAGCTAATGGGATATAGTGGAGCTGCATTGCCATAAACGAGAACCAGATTTAGGCCTACAATCAGCTGCAGAAACTTATTGTGTGACTAAGCCAGTTGTTTTTTCTGCCAGCATGGTAAATTGTATGGATGGAACTGTTTGCTTTTTACCCGGAACTCATGTATGAAAGACAGGATAAAAATCTTTTTAAAAATTGCTGTTACTGCTATTGTATTTGTTTTAGATTTATTAGTAATTAATTTATCAGTAAACAAGGTTCATACAGGTTCATATATTGTTATTGTACTGCTCTCTGAGTTAATGGCTGAAATAAAGGTTTTGATTTTATTCAAAATTTCTCTTAACAGGCCATTAGAATTTGTTTTCCCACAATTGAAATCTATTATAGTACAGTATTCCATTTAATTTACTTTATAATAACGGCCTTTTTAAAAATTGCCTTTTTTTCAAGTACCGTACTTGAAGGAGTATGTCAGGTAGTGAAGCCTTCCCAAAAGAGCACACAATAAAAGATTTGACTCAAATTTCTTCTCATCTATTCGAACTATTCGTTCCTACGTCTACCAAGCATTGTCTTTTTAGTTTCATCTACAGCTGACGCTTTCAAAACAAAAAGGTCGACTCTACTGCCCAAGTGCTCCTTCAATCTCTATGGTTTTGTGCCCGAGGGGGCCTCATCGGAAGGCTCACCGGTTCTTGTCTTGACCAAGCCTAAGATTATTAAATGTTTTACTTCACCCGCGTATCCCTATGCACTCACGCAACTAGTTTTGAAATGTGGAGGAACCTGTTGAAAAGCGTGAAACTTCCTCCCCTCCCTCAGCCTCGGCAGGTGAAATGCCTTCATTCATTGGACTTCAGGCAATGCGGAAGACACCTCTTTCTCCCGACACGCACTGCGTGGCCGGTTCCCACGGAGGCGGTGTCTGAGTTGCCCATCGGAGAAAGAAAGGGGGAGCTCCGGGAGAAGAACGTGGAGAGGGTGCGAGGTGGAGCTTGGTCCGCTTCGGGTCGCTGGTGCCTTCGGTCGAGTCATCGGCGAGTCCGTCTTCTATCCTACCTCACACAAAGTCGTAGGGGGCGGCCGCTACTCTCCTTTCTGAGCCGCTCGCCCACCCGGGAAAGATGCCTCTCTTCACCAGCAACCCCTTTGATCAGGATGTGGGTAAGTGGGTGAGGGAGGCCCACCTGTCGTCAGCCCTGTGTCCAGAGCGGTCCTCTTCCTGGAAACTCCCCCCCCCCTCCTTCCTCACGATGTCGTCATCCGGGTCTTTGTGAGGCTCTGCTTCATTCCCCACTCTCCCCTTTCCCCCTACAATGGGAACACTTCTGCTCTCTTCCTCGGAAGAATACTTTGCCTTGGATTTTGCCCCGGGGACTGAAGCAAAACGGGGTTGAATTGGGCCAGCTATCTTTAAAACCAACCTTTCCCGGACGCGGTGCCCTTCAGAATAATTAACTTCAGTCCCTTTCCTCCCCGGTTCGAGGGTCTCTGAAGTGGGGAAAGCTAAAAACATGAGGGAACATCGAGAAAGTTCCCTTTTATCTTTTATTTTCTATCTTACATCGTTTACACCGTGTTAAAAACACCGCGTAGTCTTTTTAACATTGTTTTCGGGCTCCGGAGGAATTTAGTCCTTTTCTGCTTGCTATAAGGGCCCCTCAAACCCTCCCAAGTTGAAGATGATTCAAAGTTGACGTTTTACGAACCTATTCTCCCAAAATATTAGCTCCAGTAATGTGACTGTGATGCCCCTCCACAAAATATCTATCACATTGTGTCCAAATGTCCATCAAGAGCTTACACAGGTCCAATGTGTTACTTTTTTTTCAACATAGACCACCTGTCCTTGAATGGCTGGATGGACTGGACATTAACATTTGAACCACTATACGTCCATGTATTTGCCATACACTCACTAAATAAAGCTCCAGTAATTATTTTTAGTGCCATGGGATTTTGATCTTTGTGGTCTTCTGTTTAGAAACATTAAATGGAAGTTTAGTTCCTACTGTACTTTCGACAGTTTTTAAATAATATTTCTTTCCTTATTCTCTTCAGCCTTTTAACTATCTTTTCAGGAACTTTTAAAGCTAATTTTACCTCAGAGTTTTGCTTGAATATTATATGATATTAGTAGTTTTCAGTTTTATTGATTTACTGGCTTTTTCTGTAAAATATGAAGAAAGCCTGATAATAATGAAATAGCTGTTGTCTTTCTTAGTAGACTTCCATCTTTATGATTGGAAGTAGCTTTTAACCTGAAGTATATGAGGAGCACTCCTATACTTACATTAAATCATTGCATATTATAACCTAAAGGATATGTATCATTTTCATATTTTATTGGTGCCTTTAGTGTAAGAATTTACACAGTGCAACTTTTTATTTATTTATTTAATTTATCTATTTATTGAATTTATATTGCTGCCTATTTGCCCATGAAGACTCAAGGTGGCTTATAGAACATAAAACATTTAAAACAATAAAAACTATTTTAAAAAATCAAATAAATTAATATAGTACAATATAACAAAATCACTCTCCAGCCCTTACCCCCCTCCAACCTGGCGACAGTAGATAATACGAGCCATTTAATGGGCTCCATCCCACTCTGGGTTCCCTAGACCTGCTGGCAGAACCAGGTCTTCAGCACCTCCCAGAAGAGTATTAGAGTGAGGCTGTTCTAATCTCTGGGGGGGATGTTGTTCCAGAGAGAGGGAGCCACCACAGAAAAGACCCTTCTGAGTCTCACTAGGTATATCTCTCTTGGAAATGGACCTATAACATTCCTTGCCTCCCTGCTCTGATGAGTACGATAGATGTGACCAACAAGAGACAGTCCCTCAGATAACCTGGGCCCAAGCCATGAAGGACTTTAAAGGTGACAAGCAGCACTTTGAATTGCACCTGGAAGCAAATCGGCAATCAATCCAGCTCTGGCAGGAGAGGTAATACACGTGCACACTGGGATCTGCACAAAACCATTCAGGCTGCTGCATTTTGCACCAACTGGAGCTTCTGGATGCTTTTCAGGGGCAGCCTCATGTAGAGCACATTGCAGTAGTCAAGATGGGAAGTGACTAGGGCATGAGTGACTGTGAGTAGGGACTCTTGATCCAGGAAAGGACATAACTGGTGCACAATCTGCAGTTGCACATGGGCCCTCCTGGCCATGACCACCACCTGCTCTTTGAGCAGGAGTCATGATTCCAGGAAAACCCCTAGATTACCCACAGGGTCTGTTTGGGTAGTGCCACTCCATCTAAGATCAAAGGTGGCAATTCTCCCTGAGCCATCAAACTCCAAACCCAGAGCCACTCAGTCATGCAAGGGTTCAGTTTCAACCCGTTGCTCCCTATCCAACCCCTAACAGCCTCCAGGCATTGCAAGGGGGAGGACACGGCATCACTTAACTCACTGTGGGGCAAGACATACAGCTAAGTATCATCAGAATATTGGTAATATTCAGTCCATAGTGACATATAAATGTTGAACAGGAATGAGGGAGTACCAAGTCCTGCGGAACCCCACAAAGTAGTGGACGAGGGCTGAATCTCTCCTATCAACAATGACTGAGAGCGGCCGCAGAAGAAGAAAACAAACCAGGGTAGCATAAAGTCTCCCTCTCCCATCCCCCAAAGCCGTCCCAGGAGAATTCCATGGTTGATGGTATCGAAATATTGTTATACTGCAAAATTGATTTGCTTATTTGCAGTGAATTATTAAATAACACTTCTTTTTTCAAAAGAAAGATGTGAACAGTCGAGAGGTTAAGGCAGAATAGGCAACCTGATCTTTTGGCCCAACGTATTATCCTTGGTGAACATTGTCAAATTATCTGAAGAGATTGATGTAGAAAAATCTTTTCCATACAAAGCTTAATACTAAGAATCTTCAAATTTAAAGTTATATGATTGTTAAAAAATGGAAAGGCTGTTGTAATTTATCAACAACAAAGCATGAAAGATATTCAACAAATATGAAATGAAGTTAATTCTGTTTATAACTTCATTAGTTACACACAGTCATCAGTGATTCATAGGAACTTGTAAGATGTTTATCACAAGGCCGCGTTAGTTAATATGCAGTAAACTGAAACAATATATAAAATGGAAAATGCTTCATTAGTATTAACGTCTACACTGAGAAATTCAAGGATGATTTCTCGGAGTGACACAACAAATGTTGTGACAAACACTGCCTTGTTTTATCAAGCTGGTAGAGAAGCAATTTGTTAATAGATCATATTCTCCTATATATATTTTATTTTTCTATCAGGATTTTCTAGCAGAATTTAAGAATAGGAATTGTAAACTTTTCAAATCACCACCCTATATCTTCCTCTTATGAGCTGTTTAAATATTTGAAATTTCAAAATTTAAAATTAAGGCATAGAATAAAGAAAAGGATAATGAGCTAAATCTATACTTTTTATTATATCTCTTGACATCTATTTTTGTGAAAGATAATTACCACACCTATATATTTACCACATTTATATATTGCTTTATAAACTGTCTTTTGTTCTTTAAACATCTCACCTCTTTCTTTTGAGAAGCTAATTAATGCCATCCAACCACATTTTTTCTGTTTTTCCCGCTCTTCTCAAGCCTTTCACTTTTCCTGAATATATCTTTTGCTATTCAATCCTCATTCATTCTGTCAGTTTGAGTAGATCACTTAGGTCTTATTGGTAATTCAGTTTTGTGATTTATTTATATTCATTCAGCATCCATTCATTTTTTTATTACATCCACCACATATATTAATCAAGTCACCCATTCCCAACTCATACAACTGACATAACTATTTCTTATTTTCATACAACATATGTGCAGAAGCACACAACTATATGACTTAGTTCAATAAACAGTTCTTAGTAACAAACCACATACTGCTTTTCTACTGGCATTTCTATATCTTTAAATTTCTCCCATCAGTTTTTCCATCTTTCATGAAATCAAATAAAAGCCTGAATCACCAGGCAATGACCTGTTAGGTTTTGGGCCACACATGGGGTGGACAAACAAGCAAAGCTTAATCTCTGCATGCGTGGGATCAAGGTGGCGTGCAACTGCCCCCCCTCCCAATCTGTGAAAAAGAGTTTTTCTTCCGAAAACTGGTCCCTGGTGCCAGAAAGATTGAGACTGCTGAAGTAAGGTACACAGTTTCTTTTTCTTTTTTTGCCATTTCTGTACAGGTAGGCCTTGATCTACCTACGACCACAATTGATCCTAACATTTCTGTTGCAAAATAAGATATTTGTTAAATGAGTTTTACCTCATTTTATGACTTTTCCTTCCAAAGTTCTTCAGTGAATCAATGAAGTTGTAAGTTTGTAAGATAGTTGTTAAGGCTTCCCCATTGACTTTGCTTGTCAGGAGGTCACGTGACCCCAGGACATTGCAACTATCATAAATATGAGTCAATTGCCAAGCATCTGAATATTCTGCAAGTAAGATCTTTTAACATTTTGTTTCTTTTTTGATGTTTTAAATATTTTATATGGTTAGCTGATTATAAAGAAACAATAATTTTGGAAGGAATAGAGATTTGTATGCATTACAATTTATAAAATCTTTGAAAAATGAGAGATTCTCCAAGATTATAGAAAGAAGATCCCACTCCTACTCCATTGTGTTCTGCTTCCTACTTATTGCTATGATGGGAAGATTTTTGGAGGTGATTTACCATTACCTTCTTCCTAGATTTGAGAGTGATTGGCTCAAGGTCATTCAACTGTCTGTGCCTAAGACAAGATTAGAACTCACAAGTTTTTACCCTGATACCTTTAATACCAAACTGACTCTATCAAATCTATTTGACAAATAAAACTTTAGTTCGTATAATGTGTTTGATCCATTATTGTGAAAGTTTTTTCAGTATATAATTTGAACTTTATTTTGCACATGCAATTCCCTGGAGCAGATAAGTTCTAAATTTTAAGTTTTAATGTAGGACACATATGGATTACTGATATGAATGACATCATGTTATTATTGCAATACTACTATCAGAGTAACTGCTGAATAAGAATCATTTTTGAGGTTCTAAGTTTGAATATGGAACAAAAAATAAAGCTGCTGATCTTTCATAGAAAGCATCTTTACTTAGGTTTTTGTAACGTGAAATGATTTGCGGTCTCTGTACTTAGACAAGTATTTACAAAATAGAAATGTAAGATAGAAATCAAACATAAATATTTTTAGAAGGTGTGTTGTATCATGGGGATGATTGGCAAGCTCAGCATGATCTGTAAGCTTAAATTGTCAGGCTTTGGATTTAGACAGTATAATTAAGCATGATTACAACAGATGGTAAAGAAAGCTGTGGCAAGAACTACAGAGCACTCACAATTATTGCCACATATCTTCCATTATTCTGTGAACTAAAGGCTTTAACTTACCCACTATAAGTCAAAAATTATGAATAGTTCTAAACTATGTTTAAAAGCAAATATAAAGTGTGCAATGAGAAACAAGTTATTATTACTGGCTTGTAAGATATACAGTAATAGCTGTAGCATAAATGTGTTAACTTGATGAAGCAATGTGTCAATGTTTTCAGTAATGAAATTCTGTTAAATATGTTCACATTACAAGTATGTGTACTTAAAGCCCATGTCACACTGAACCAAGGGATGCAAAGAGGATGTAAAACGGACAAAAAAGCTTGCCATCCGTTCGAAAACGCGATGTACTCACTGCCTCCGTTTTGCTTCCTCTCTATACGTCCAGCATCCGTTTATTGATGTTTCATCCGCTCCAAAAGTTTTGGGTTGCCCAAAACTTTTGTGTGGAAAATGTATCCAGTTTGTCCGTTCTGCATCCGCTACGCATCCGTTATGCATCTGCTATATCCGCTAGGCATCCGCTGCGCATCCGCTGCGCATCTGCTGCGCATCCGCGCAACTCGCATCCGCTCGGACGCAGGGAGGAAGCGGAACAGACGAAGAACGGATGCAGAATGCATGCAGAACGGATGCAGCACGGAAACAAAGCGTTTAAAATGTAAAAAACGTTAGCAGAGGGGACCTATCTCGGATATTAAGGATGTCTAGAGGATGCTTTGAGGATGCCTAGAGGATGCAAAGGGACACCTAAACTGCCTATAAAAAGGGGGAGCAACTCGTCTGCATCTCACTTTCAGACCAGCAGCCCACCTGTGCAGACCTCTGCAGCCTTCATCTGACTCTTCCTCTTCCACAGCATCCAGTCATGTCCACCGTGGATCGTAACACAGTCCTTTTGGCAGCCGCCATCCTTCTGCAACAGTACGAAGCCATCTACAGGCTCTGTGAACTCTACTATGGGAAGAAAAAGAGATGGCCAAGAAGCGTCTGGGTCCGAAGATGGATCGGGAGAAGAGCAGAGTACGGGCTGTACAACAAGCTGATGGTGGAGCTCAGGAACGAAGACACTCGGGCGTTCCAGAACTTCATGAGGATGCCTCCAGCCATGTTTGATGAAGTTGTGCAGCGCCTGACACCCAGGTTGACCAAAGCAAACACCAACTTCTGGCCCAGCCTGGAACCTGGGCTCAAGGTGGCACTCACTCTGCGCCACCTGGCCTCAGGGACCACCTACAAAAGCATGCAGTACGGCTGGAGGGTGCCACACAACACCATCAGCATTGTGGTCAGAGAAGTGGTGCAGGCCATCATCGAAGAATACAAGGAGGAGCTCCTCCAGTGCCCCTCCACTGAAGAAGGATGGAAGAAAGTTGCAGAGCAGTGGTATCAGAGGTGGAACTTTCCCCACACCGTTGGAGCCATAGATGGCAAGCACGTGGCCTGCAAAGCTCCAGCCAAGTCGGGGTCCACTTATTTCAACTACAAGGGCTTCTTCAGCATCGTCCTCTTCGCCATGGTCGATGCTGACTACAAGTTCATGTACATCGATGCTTCAGGTTACGGCTCATGTTCAGATGCTCAGGTATACAACGCCAGTCACCTCAAGGAGGGGCTGGAAGGCAACCTCATCGTGGGCTTCCCAGATCCAGACCCCCTGCCCAACGACACGCAAGATGTGGCCTACTTCATCGTGGGGGATGACGCCTTCTCCCTCAGAACCTATCTCATGAAGCCCTATACCTCCAGACTCCTCACCCATGAAGAGAGGATCTTCAACTACAGGCTGTCCAGGGCAAGGCGGGTGGTGGAGAATGCCTTTGGCATCCTGGCCAACAGGTTCCAGGTACTTCTCACCACCATGCAGCATCGCCCAGAGACCGTGAGGAGGATCGTGGAAGCTTGCTGCATCCTGCACAATCTCATGCGCACCCGCTACCCAGTGTTGCAGAACAGGCTTGTGGACCGTCAACAAGGCAATGGGGACATGGAGCCTGGGGAATGGAGGCAAGGGAGAAACCTGATCGACACTCAGGATGTGCAAGGCCACAACAGAGCCTCACGGGAAGGGAAGAAGCAGCGCAACCTCCTGAAACACTGGTGCAACTCCCCAGCTGGAGCAGTGGAGTGGCAAGACCGGATGGTAGATGCTTAATGGATGCTTCCTTCAGCCTGTCTCATCACACTGATGAGATTGTGCCATGTATGTTGGGTGGGCCTACAATGAACAGGACGTTTAATAAAGAGTTATGTTTGTGTTGACATGTGTAGATCAATGCTTACATTGTTATTGATAAAAAAGGGCCCTAGGTGTGGCACCTGGGAGGGTAGACCATACAGTCCCACTATGCTTGCACTGGAGGTTTATCTATCCCACAGCTATTAGCCATCCCAAAGGTATCCCTGCTCATTCCACAGGTATCCCTGCCCACCCCACTGCTATCTTAACCCATCCCACAAGCATGCAAAGGCTTAAACCATTTCTAAAATTTTCCACCAAGACTTTATTGAAAAAAAGGAATGAAGCAAGTGTGTGAATCAAAGATAAACTTTATTGAACAATAAGCTGTAACAGAAAAATGACCCAGGTCAAGTGTCCAAATAAAGTCCACAGGTAGCCAGCTACCCGGTCTCTGGCACTCTTATCGGTCATTCGGAGATGTGCCCAGTCTCAGGGGTGAAGGGTCCAGGTGCTGCTGTGGTGGGTGGTGCTGGAGTGCCCGGCCCTGAAAGGACAACAGGGGACGGTGTGTTGAGGAAGCTCTGACAGCTGGCTCAGACCCGCGATGCTGAGAGGTCCTTCCTCCATGCCATGGGGTGTCAGCCCCAGTACTGATGAGAGATGTACTGAGGCCGGGCTTGGCTGTGGGGTGGAGGAAGGAGCAGTGTAGTGGGGCTGTCTGGTCTGCAGCTGGGTGAGGACTGTCGTGAGTGGCATCATTGGCGTGGGTGGCATCGCTGTCGTCGGTGGCATTGTCGTGGGTGGCATTGGTGGCATCAGTGGAACTGGTGGCAATGGTGTTGCCCGATGACTCTGTGCCTGGACTGGGAAGGGCTGCTGCCTGTGCTGCTGAACCTCCTGGTAGCCGTAGCCCTGGTAGGTGAGGGCCTGTGGGAAGCCTTGGAATAGGAGGGACATCACCTGGGGTGGAGGAGCAGACCTGGACTGGGTGGGAGCAGGTTCCTCTGAGTCTGGAGGGTCGTGAAGCAGCTCAGTGATCCGGTCCTTCACCAGCTGGTACTGTGGATCCGCTATTTCCTTGAGGGTCTGGTTGACATAGGTGAGGAAGGGCTTGCGGTTGGAGGAGGAGGAGTCGTTGTGGACCAGCTGAGAGAGGAAATCTATGCTGGTGCGGATGGTGTCCCTGATCTCCAGCAGGACAGTGTGGCTCTGCCCCTCCTGCTGTCCGGATCTCTGCCTTTCTGCGGAGGCAGAGCTGGGGGGGGTGGATGCGTCTAGGACTGTGGTGGACTCGATGTCTCCTTTCTCCCACCACACCAGGGAGTCCTCCACGCACTCCACCACGCTTACCACACCTGTCCGCAGGTTCTCCGCTGTGGCACGCGCCACAGAAACCTGCCTGGAGACAGGGACTGACTCTCGGCCGGAAGAGGACTGGCTCTCAGCAGGCTGCCAGAGAGAGAGGGTCGTGAGAGGGGCTGGTGGTGCACCTCGGTGGCGGACCTCACCCTCCAGGAAGCTGCACCTAGCCATGACATAGGTCTCTCTGTCAGCTTCACAGTGACCTGGCCAGATTTCTTCAGGTGCAGCTTCCCGTACCAGGTGTGCATGTGCTTCCACCAGCCGAGGAGCACCTCCGAAGTGTAACCCATACTCTCCGCCCTCTCTCTCCAAGCAGCCTACTTCCTTTTGGTGTCCCTGTACAGCCGGTGTCCCTTCCGCCACAGATAGTCGTTCTCTCTCAGCCACTCCAGCACCTCATCCTCATGCGCCTCCTCAATATAGTATTGCCTCCTCTCCCGTTGTCGCAAACACCTCTTCCTCCCTTTGGCAGGACCAGATGGGCCCTCATCAGAGGGGCTCCCAGGTAGTAGGGGCTGCTCCTCCACACCAGCAGCAACAGCAGCAACAGCAGGATCATCATCATCATCATCATCATCATCATCATCATCATCATCATCCTCACCAGCAGGATCATAATCATCATCATCATCATCAGCAGCAGCAGCAGCGGGATCATCATCATCATCAGCGGCAGCAACAGCAGGATCAGCAGCAGCAGGACCAGCAGGATCAGGATCAGCAGCAGTAGAGTAAGCAACAGCAGGGCCAGCAAGCCCAGGAGCACGAGCAGGACCAGGAACACGAGCAGGACGAGCAGGATGAGCAAGACCAGGAGCACAAGCAAGACCAGGAGCACGACGAGCAAGTCCAGGAGCACGAGCAGGACGAGCAGGACCAGGAGCAGCTTCAACAGAGTAAGCACCAGCAGAAGCACCACCGCCAGGAGCAGCTTCAGCAGAAGCCCCAGCAGAAGCAGAGTCAGGGGCAGGGGGTGGGAGGTTGGCCCTGTCCCTCTTGCTAGGGATGGCGGAAGGCTGCTGAGGCTTTTGCTTCCTCCCCATGGTTGTGGGGTTGCTGGCTGGCAGGAAGGCTGGCACGAAGCTAGGCACGAAGGCTGGCAGGCAGGCACCAAGGCTGGCAGGAAGCCTGGCAGGTAGGCTGGCAGGAAGCCTGGCAGGAAGGCTGGCAGGAAAGGCAGGCAGGCACCAAGGCTGGCTGGAAGGCAGGCTGGCAGCAAGGCTGGCAGGCAGACATGCAGGCAGGGCAGGCAAGGAACTCGAAGTGTCCAGCAGCAGTTCTTTCCTCGGAATGCTGGCCACGTGCGAGTTGCTTCCCTTTATATCCGGGGGGCTTACGCAATGCATCCCCCCCGCCTGCGCAATTAACGCTTGGCATCTGTTCCGCTTCCACTGTGCATCCGCTAGGCTTCCACTCTGCATCCGCTTCATCCGCTGTGCATCCGCTTCATCCGCTGTGCATCCACTCTGCATCAGCTATATCCTTTCCGCGTCCGCTTTGCTGAGGCCCCCCGGAAGCCTAGCGGATGCGCCATCCGCTCCCATCCGCTTCCATCCTCTAGGCTTCCGTTCCGCATCTGCTTTGCATCCGCCCTGCGTCCTCCCCGCGTCTGTGTTATCCGCTCCGGTTATGCAAATTTTTGCCCCTTTTGGGAGCGGATAACAACGGATGGAACATTTTGCTCATCCGCTGTGTCCTTTTTGCATCCGTTGGCCAGTGTGACATGGGCTTAAAATAGTAAAAAAATATTATGCCTGCTTAAAAGAAAACTTTATCACCTTTTAACAATAGAATCCTTTACATCAGTTTAAAATTTACAGTATGTAATTCAGCACAAACATTGGGACCAAATTTTTATTCACACTTCATTTTTCTTTTTGTTAAGAAAAAGCAACCAGTGAAATGAATACTGCTGAAGACTGGGGTCTCATCTTAGATATCTGTGATAAAGTTGGACAATCACGGACTGGGTAAGTATTGTTTGAATTAATTCAGCAATCTTTGAAATGAAAAGCTTAGATATCTAAAATATGTGAGGCACCTCTTGAGACAAACATAACATTATATCTGGTAATGCCCAGGTTTGCAAATTATTTATAGTTTAGCTTTTTTTGCAGAAATGTAGGAAATTTCAGAATGCATTTAGTAGAATTGTGTGTGGCTCATAATATAATAGTTTATTAAAGCCTGCATTAGGTAACCCATAAATGTATCCTTTATTTATTGCAATATTTATATACTCTTCAAATTTCAATTGATTTTTATTTTAATTAATTTCTTGAACAAATACTTTGGAGACAAACATAAGCCAGTTTTATTCAATTAGTTTGCCTTAATGAATTTGTATGTTTTGTTTGTGTCACAAGTTTATTTCATGTTAATTTCCTTGTTCTTGAATTTGTTTGAAACATGAAGGTAACAGTATTTGAAAAAATATTTTATAAATAAGGAAACTTCAAGAAACACTGTGTAATATGGAGTGCTATATTTAAGGCTTAGGAAGTTCAAAGTTTCATTTAGCAAGGTAAAGACTCACATCTGAAATTACTACTTGAATTTTATTTCCCCCCGCAGACTATCATTCTGTTTAATAATAAAAGTGTTCATTGACATTTAATTTAGCCTGAAATTATGTCTTCTTAATTTCTATGACTTGATATAAACTTTTAGATAATTTAAATGTACATATAGTATTTGTTCTAGTATAAGTATAGTTAGTGTTATTTTTGAAATGTTAGATACAGAAAAGTAATACAATAGCTTTTAATGTATGTTGATTTTAGAATAGATTAAAGGGCTAGAAGAATATGAAAAGCACTTTAAAATTATGAATAAATAGTTCTAAATGAAAAAAAAATGAACTTTCTGGAAGCATATCCTTTATATAAATATAACTTTCTAAGTCTTGTACTAAAGAAAACAACACTTTGAAAAACAAGGTTTTCATATAATTTAGGATACATATATTGCTACATTTATCTTTTATGACTGCTTGATGGATTATTTAAAATGCTTTTCTGTAACATTATTGTAGTTATTACTACAAGGCTGTAAAACTGAGGCATTTGTTGATATGCAGTGTATTACTTCTACTTAAAGATTCTTTTGTGTTACCAAATAAAGATAACCCAATATGCAGTATAATTAAAAGTATAGTTCTGTCCAGCTAAATATTGATATTTGATGAAAAATACTGCATTTTTATATCATCATTATTAGATTTTGATTATACCTGTGTACGTTTATATGTTTATGAACATAGCTAATATTTCTGTCTCCTATTTTCTCCACAACAACAGCCCTGTGACATGGATTAGGCTGAGAGAGAGCTATTGGTCCAAAATCATCCAGCCAACTTTCATGCTTAAAGGAGGACTAGAACTCACAAACTCTAGGTTTCAGCATCTATACCAAAGGGATACTATATGTTAACATAATCTGGTATTCACTGTATCCAAAATGATATAGTGAAATTGAATCAAGTTTAGTTCTTTATTTGCTTATACTTAACAGACAGAATCTTGCTGGACTAAAGTTATAATCGTCTAACCTAATATACCTTTGAGATTCCAGGATGTGGCTGCCCTGAATCTTTTCCTCCTCCCTCATTTTCTTCAGGATGGCACAGTCTCTTGCACTTTTCTAGAATATGCTGTCTCTTTTTTGGGAAGCTGCAGTGTTACTGCAGACAATCCCTCTCCCTTTTAGCTGTATATTCCTTCAGACTACCCTGAATATACAAAGTAGAAGTCTGTACAGGTAGTATGGTTCGAAGTTACAACTTACTGTTTGAAGTTGCACTTACAACTGCAAGGGTGCTTCAATTCCCCCGCCTTCCTATCTCCCAACCTGCCTCCTTGCTCTTTTGGCTGCCTTGTATGGGCAACACAGTAGCTAGGCCTGAAGAGGAAGCCCAGGACCTAGTCAGTTTCCACTGTCCCAGGCCTCTAATTTATCCTTATTGTTGCCACTGTCTGTGAGAAATGCTGCCTCCAGCCTCATACTATAGTTAGCCACCATAACACAATAGTGCAAAGCAGGGGTGGGTTTCTACTGGTTCTGTCCACCTCTCTAGAACCGGAAGCTCTGTAGAGCAGCAGACATAGAACCAGTTCTAAGTCGGCTGATGTTTTTGCCCACCTGGATACCCGGGCTCTTACCTGACCTTTATTTCCTGATTTTTCAACTTCAGCTGCCGTGTGAGGCACAGCTGCAGTTAAAAAAGCAGAAAAAGAAGTTGTTTCAAAGGCTGCTTCTCTGCATGCAGCGTGCTGATGACAATTTGCAGGTGTGGGCTCATAGCATTCAGGGAAGCACATCATAAATCACCGAACCTCGTAAATCACCGAACTGGTAGTTAACCCTGTCATATCCCACCCCTGGTGCAAAGCCCCAGTTGCCCTGTCATCTTGCATTCCACAAACATGCTGTATACACTGACTGTTGCTGTCTTTCTCCTTGTGCTGACAAAGCATATCCAGTCTTACCCTACAGTATGCAAGGCAGTTGCTGGTCATTCCGGGCTTTTTTCCCAAGGCTCTTTGTGATATATTAGTTAGGTTTTTCACCAAAATATATATTCTCATATTCACTCAAGTTAAATACCTCTTGGATAGAATTTTGAGATACTGTTTAGGATTTGTTTGAATTTCAGGTGAAGCTGATTATTTGGATTCTTTCAAATCCGGATTCAGAATCAAAAACATTGTTTTCTGGTAGATGGGCTGTGTTGGATCTAGATG
This sequence comes from Laticauda colubrina, assembly GCA_015471245.1. Classification (NCBI taxonomy): domain Eukaryota; kingdom Metazoa; phylum Chordata; class Lepidosauria; order Squamata; family Elapidae; genus Laticauda; species Laticauda colubrina. The sequence continues at coordinate 889,366 of BLBF01000043.1, read as the reverse complement.
GTGGGAAAAAACCCCATTCATCCAGACATTTCTCAGAAGCTTTTGATAATCAACAGCAATGCTATTGTATTGGACCACCTCTGTAGGCTGAGAGTTGGTGGAACTTTTCTGCAGTGGTTCACTTCTACTTTAATAATGGAATTCCAGTCAGCACTGATAGGAAAGAAGCAGTTCTATTATTGAGTGCTCCTGTCTGTGTTGAAATAGGACTCTGTTTCTCCTCACTACAGATTAGCATCCATAAGACATTTGGAAGAAGCCATGTGTTGCTTTAGAATGAGGTATTAACTGTGCACTGATGGTATTCAATTGAAAATTTACTATGTCAGGTTATGCTGTAGATGCTGTTGATATTTAAAATGGTATATAAGAATGAGCTTGGGAGACAGGAGAAAGAGCCATAAACTTGACAATGGTGAGACAAGTGGCTGAATAAGCAGAAAGAATGTGGATATGGGAAATCTCTTCATAGGGACTCTCCCTAGTTTCTTGAATTGTAAGGTGAGGGAAGGAAAGATGTAGTTTCAGACTTGGGAAGATTCTATTAGTGTAACCTTACAATAAAGTTAGAATTAGTACTTCTGGGTGTGCTATTTGTCTGGATTGCCTTGCAAATTTGACAGTGTGCAAGTTGTGACGTCTGGATGGATAGAAATAAATTTCCAGTAAGGGGTAATTGGTGCTTGTCCTAAAACACCTTACTTGAACTCTGTTGGCTTTGGATGGAATCACTTTTCTCCTGCAGGGAAAGGTCCACCCAGGACCTTTGACTCTTGCTGGAATGTCAGGTGGGAGCCACAGACAGGGTGTCATTTGATGGGCTATGGCTGGTTGGGCCAACTGGTTCTTTTCCCAAGTTGGGATGTTTTTGGCAACAATATGAATTTATCACCATCCATTTAGGTAACTGTACACAAGACTAGATTGAAAATAACACAGTTGATGCAGAATACAGCAGGGATACTGATGGATAAGAACTACTAGGCAAACATAACACTTCCCCCCCCACCCCTGTTTGTAAAATTGGCTGCCAATTATCTCCTGAGTCCAATTCAGAAAGCTTATTTTTAACCTATAAGATCCTCTAATGCCTTTGCTTCAAGGTATGTCAGAAATTGTCTCCTTCAGGCTGTAGCAGCCTTCATCAATATATTTTAAAAACATTTATTTTATTTCTTCAGGCCAAAGGACTGTCTTCGTTCTATTATGAAGAGGGTGAACCACAAGGATCCTCATGTTGCTATGCAGGCATTGACAGTACGTGGCATTTATTTATTTTTAAAAAATATAAAATAAATTTATATTGTTAAATACTTAATCTTGATTTTTCCCTCCTCTTCTCTTTAGCTTCTTGGAGCATGTGTCTCAAATTGTGGTAAAATATTCCATTTGGAAGTATGTTCAAGAGATTTTGCAAGCGAAGTAAGCAATGTGCTAAATAAGGTAATATAGTTTAAAGCTGGTTATACAGCTGTCAGCTTAGGAGAATCATACTATAAAAAATAGATAGGCTTCAGTATGAATAATATCCATAAGGATAAATAACGATATGATTATCATAGGAATGCTGTCTTTTAGCAAAAATAAAATAATCCGCATTTTTATGTTGAAGCAGGCACTAATTCTCAAACATTAATGCCATAATAAATGATTTGGTCCTTAAAGTGCTTGTATGTTTTTGTTAAATTGGCATAACAGATACCAAGGTTGGGAAAGAAAGACAGAAAAAAGCCCTCCAATGTTTTCATTGTAGCTGTCAGAAGTCTCAATGTATATATAACTTGATCTGGATACACTTCCAAGGAAATGATCATACTGTCTCTACTATTGTTAATGGAATGCAGTACTTAAACAGAATTTTGTGATAATAAAAACCAGTTATTAAAGTTTATGAACTGTTCTTTTATTTGAGTCCCCTCAAAGAAGCCTCAAAAACTGGCTTTTTTAAAGCACAGCATAGCATAGAATAGCATAGCATAGCATAGAATTCTTTTTATTGGCCAAGTGTGATTGGACACACAAGGAATTTGTACTGGTGCAAATGCTGTCTGTATATATATATATATATATATTTGTTTTCTTAGGCTTTCGCGGGTACTTACATGTGTGCTGTTTAGCTTCCTTCGGGTATTATCCCACGTCATTGTAGTTCTGTTAAAGTTGTAGCAACGTTTCAGCAGAATCTCATCTGCCATC
>BLBF01000043.1:840226-872170 GCA_015471245.1 Laticauda colubrina | reverse complement strand
GCTCATCCCGCCAGGGCCATGCCAGAGCCGAGCGGGCTGGGCAGAGCCGGGAAAGCAAGCAACGGGTGCGTGCATGCCTCCTCCTGCCCCTCGTTCCCAAATCTCGCCTGGGTGAGCAGCGCTTCGCTTGCTGTGCAAAGCCGCAGCTTCCTCACCTCTCAGCAAGCAGAAGGAACTGGCTGCAGCTTCCTCCTCCTCAGCTGCAGCGCAGACCTTGCGGGGAGAGAGAGAGAGAGGGAGAGATCCTCTCGGGCGAGCGCCTTCCCTCAAAACACAGCAATGGGAGCCGCCTGAAACCAAGTGTCTCCTCAGGGCTCCAGTTGCAGGGAGGAGCCCTGACTGGCCGCACATGGCTGCGCCAAATGCCACGGCAGCAAGGGAGAAGGAAAAGCAACGGTGGCAGAAGGTCTCCCGGTATGAAGTGCCCCATTAACGCAGGCAGCACCATATCCAGGCATGCAAGTACTTCCTAAATGTAAGCCCCTCCCACCATCCTCCCCCCATTTCGCATGTTTAATATGGGCCTTAATTTGGGGGAGGGGCTTAATTCAATTTTATATATTGAATGCCTATAAAACATGATGGGCTTCCTATTGGTGGAGGCCATAATGTTGGAGAAACATGGTATCAGCTTAAACTAATAGGACTGAGTCTGCTCAAATTCAAGTTCCGCCCCTTTGCTGCGGCCACTCCCCAGTTTTTGACTCAGTCTTAACCAGGATTAGACATGTTTTGCAAAGCTCCACTATAGCTTTTAAGTGGCGCCTGATCCTTAAAGGAAAAAAAGTTTTAAAAGGCAACTTTGAGGCTTGTAAACTGCTGGATTCAAGTGATTGGGCTGATTTTCGCTCCCAGAGCTTCCAAATTGCGCAAAAGGCTTTAGGCAAAGCATGTGGAGCCAGGACCACGTGGGATGGCTCTAGGCAATCAGCCTGATAAGGGCCACCAGCTGATTGGTGTGGCAGCGCGGCAGCAGCAGAAACCGCTTGCGGTCTCTCTTTCATTTTCCTGCTTTGCTTGGAGGATTGCCTTGGCTGCAAAACACACAGCGCAGCAGCCTGCAGCAGCAGCTAGAAGACTGGAGAGCAGAAGCCATAGGAGAACTTTGCAGAAGAACTGGAGAAAGCAAGGCAGCCGCTTGATCGGGCATTGGCCCGATCCCAGCCAGCAGGGATTACCTCCAGCTGAGGGCACTACTAGTCACGTTGCCAGTGCTGTGTTGCATTCCAGCACTGAGGAAATTGCGTGGATGCCTTTCTGACCTCTTTGCAGGTTCAAAACCTGGTGTGTGACTGGCAGGGTGTGGCTGCAGCCCAGTAGTAGCCTTCACAGGGTTGCTAAGCCAGCTTCCCAGGTAAGGTGATTAATTTGTTTCTGGATCTGGCTTTTTTATTGCATTATTCCCTTGTGATTGGATTTATTAATACTCCTCCCTCCTTCCAGCAGGTCCCCTCCCTTCCCTGCCTCTTTCTTGTGAATTAATTCATTCTCCAGGTGAGATGGCTGATAAAGAACAAGAAAGGGAATCCAGCCCTTCCACTTCCAAAGGAAAATCCAGATGCAGACAGAAGAGGAAGGCCTCTGAAGTCAGAGCTGAACCAGAGGTCCAGAAAGAACCAAAGGCTTCTGGAAAAAGGTTGGAGAAACGCCACCATGTGGCTGGTGGGAAGGGCAGGAGATCTCCCCCTCCTGATGATGGTTCAGATCAGTCTGTACAACCCCCAGTTTTACAACAGGAAGTAGGGCCTTCTACCTCTACTGGGCCCCTTGCCCTGGTATTTGGTCCCCTGATAATTCTTCTGCAGTTGGGGTTCCAACTCCTTTGGGAGACCTTGAGAGGGATAATACAATTGTGGAGGAGATGCTTCCTCCTCCCCCTAAAAGGGTCATGTCTGTTCCTGAATCTTACAGTTCTGAGGAAAAGGAAAAGGCTGTTCCAGCTCATTTGGAAGACATTATTCCCAAGGCTATCAGAAGGGGAGTACTAGAGGTTCTTCAAGCATCTAAAGAAAATATCTCTGAGGCCTCAGATCAGTCAGAACTAGACAGGTCTTTTCATGCTAGAGAAGCCTATTCTTTCAGGGACAGAGGTTCCCCAGTGCCTTCTTTACCCAGCATTTCTGGCAGAGCCCTTGAAGAAGAGAAAAAAGAATCTGATTTCTCAGAGGATGAGGATATGGCCTCTGAAAAACCATCCTTTACTGGAATCTTTGATGCACAGAAGTTTAGGGCTTTATTATTCAAAGCCAAGAAAACTGCAAAGTTGGGGCCTGGGGCTGATGTTAGTAAAACAGAGGGTGATGGCATGGTGCCACCTGATCAATTTTTCAATGAACCAGCTGTAAGACCAGAAATGCTGCCTGTCCCTCGATTATTCCTCAATGTTATACAAAAACAGATGGAAGCCCCTGGTACTTCCTTATTGCTATTGGCCAATGAGAGGCGTTTCTTCACTATGGGGCCCGAGCTAACCAGCTCCCTACAGGTACCTACATTGATGCACCAGTTGCGGCTATGATCTCTGCCTCATCCAATCCGACAGACCTGAAGAGGCACTAAAAGCTGAGGATAAGAGGATTGAGCAATCTTTCCAATGCACTCACCTGGCAGCTGCTTGGGCAGTCAAGGTGGCATCAGCCGCCTCTTTTTTCATAAGATCCTCTCTACGGTGGCTTCGCCAATTGCAGGACTCAGTCCCTGCATCTGACATGAGAATTCATCAAGATATCAATAAATTGGTCACAGCCGCAGAATTCACCAGAGACACTACTTTGAATAATGCCAGGTTTGCCTCCAAGGCCATCGCCACATCCATCGCTACCTGTAGAATGTTGGCTGAAGAGTTGGCAAGCAGACGGTCAGCACAGGTGGAAGGTGGCCTCTTCTCCCATAAAAGGGGACAAGCTGTTTGGTGAGGTCCTGGAGCTGCACCTGGTTGAAACTAGGAACAAGTAGAATCTTCCTTCTCTAAATCAAAGCTCCAATTTCAGGGCTGCTCCTTATAACTGTAGATCTTCTTTCAGAGGAGAGGGCACTTCATGGGCTCAAGGGTCCCAGAGACAACCCTAGAACCGACAAGAACGCCCTCAGGACAGAGCAGCCTGTGACAGACCACAGTACTCAGGCAAGAGGCCCTTTCATGGGGGAGAAAGTCGCTTCTTCAGACACTCCTAATAAAAATATCAGTAGTCCTCCTATTGGGGGCAGATTATCCCATTTTGCTGCCCAATGGGAAACTATCACATCCAACACTTTGGTGTTATAAACTGTTAGAACAGGGTCTATCCCTCGAATTTTGATCTCCTCCCCCCAGATTTTTTGTACCTTGTTCAGTCTCCAGAATTCCATCTAGTAGATGGTTGGTGGAACAGGCAATTCAACACCTTTTAGCCATCAGAGCCATACAAAAGGTCCCCATTGACCAACAGCGCAAGGGATTTTATTTCCGTCTGTTTGTGGTACCTAAATCATCTGGGGGATGGCAAGCCATCTTCGATCTTTTTTTTTTTAAAACAAACTTTATTGATTCCAAACCAAAATATCAAACAAACACAACACAGAGAAGAAAGAAAAGAATTAGAAAAAAAGAAAATGATTAAAAAACTAACAATTCTACTATCGACAGTCTATGGTTCCTTGTTTGTTATCAATATTGGTGATACATTTACAAATTCATCTTATTGCAAATATATAATTATGATTTACATTTTACGTTATTTACTAATATATTTTCTATTTTTGTTTCATCCAGTCATACCAGCATTCCCAGCTTCTATAATATTCTGATATTTCTTAGCCATCTGTTTGTGGTACCTAAATCATCTGGGGGATGGCGAGCCATCTTAGATCTTAAAAGGCTCAATAAATTTGTATATAAATGTTTTAGGATACATTCACTAAAGACTATCTTGGCCAGCAACTGGGAGGGTGACTTCTTCACCTCTATAGATCTCACTGAAGCTTATTTTCATATCAGAATTTGTCATTCACATAGGCAATACTTACATTTCACTTACCGAGGCAAACATTTCCAATGCAGGGTTATGCCCTTTGGCTTGTCCTCTGTGCCCAGGGTTTTCACAAAAATCTTGGCAGCCCTGGCAGCCTGTTTGAGGAGTATCCCCATTAGGGTTCAATCTTAGATGACATTTTAATCCAGTCTTCTTCTAAAGACCAAGCCCTAAAGGATCTACAAATTACCATTAACACGTTACAAGATGACAAGTTTATTGCATTTGGGGGCTAACATAGATACACTTTCTTGCAAAGTTTTTCTCTCACAAGAGAGGAGTGACAGTGTGCAGTCTATGATTGGGAAGATTGTAAAGGCTCATTCTTCCTCTCTGGCTTCTCTATCCCAACAATTGGGGAATATGATTTCCACCATCTCCATTGTGCCTTGGGCCAGGCTTCACTCCAGAAAGCTTCAATGGTTCCTTTTGTCAAATAAAAAGGCGGGCAGGAGTCTTTGGGCTATAAGGTTCTCTGTCCCTACATCAATCAAAAGGTCATTGTTATAGTGGTCTTCTCTGGCCTTGCATGCTGGACAATCATTCAAAGAACCTTCCTGTATCCATCACCATTGATGCCAGTCTCTACGGCTGGGGAGCCCATCTAGACTTGAACTTGGCACAGGGTCTGTGGTCCCCCTCAGAAAAAGGGAAGATTATTAATTGGTTAGAATTAAGAGCTGTTAGTTTTGCTCTCAAACAATTTAGGTCACACATTTTTCATTCTCATGTCCTTGACGAACAACACCACTGCCAAGGCACACATTAATAGACAGGGAGGCACCAGATCTCAAGCTCTTATGTTAGAGGCTGAAGATCTTGGATTTTGGGCAGAAAAGAATCTCCTTTCGATTCGGAGTGGAACACATCTTGGAGAGGGGGAAAATAATACACCAGCAGATTAGCTAAGTAGAACAAAAATTGACCCTTCAGAGTGGAATATTCTCCCTCTTCTCTTTCAGGAGCTGGTTCAGATATTCAGACTTCCAGTTGTGGACCTGTTTGCCTCTCTGACCAATGCCCAACTTCCCAGATTCTTCACCAGGTTCGCGCACCAGAGGGCAGAAGGGACCAATGCCCTGAGGTGCCAATGTCCTCGGGGGCTGCTGTATGCCTTCCCTCCTCTTCTGTTGTTACCAGCGGTGATTCGGAAAAGTTTGGAGGAGGCAGAAGTATTGTTATGAGCTCCATACTGGCCCAGATATCCTTGGTTTGTGGACCTGGTGAACCTTTCGTGCTCCATTCCTTGGAGGATCCCTCCTCTCAAAGTCTCCCTTCTCCAGGGAGAAATCTCACACCCGGATCCTCAGTGGTTCCAGCTGACTGCATGGCGGTTGAGTGGAGCGCTCTAAGGAAGCAAAAGATTTCTGAGGCCACCCAGACCATCTTAGCAGCCAGACGGCCTTCCACTAACAGAATTTATCAGGCCACTTGGAAAGTTTTCTGCCAGTGGTGTTTGAAATCCAAAATTTCCCCCATTTTTGCTTCTGTGACCAATATTTTGGATTTTTTGCAGGAGGGTCTCAACAAGGGACTCTTCACTAATACCTTGCATAGACAGGTTGCAGCCCTTTCCTCGGTTTTGTTTTTACACCGAAAAGGTTCCCTGTCTCTCAATCAGACCATTCGTAGGGGCATCGAATTTAAGACCGCCTGTGGTTTACAGATTTCCCACTTGGGATCTTCCCAAAGTTCTAAAAGCCTGAATGTCTCCACCTTTTGAACCACTTAAATCCATAACCTTATATTTCCTCTCTCTCAAGGTGGCTTTCCTCATAGCCATCACCTCAGCTAGGAGGATCTCTGAGTTAACTGCTGTTTCTGTCAAGGAGTGCTCTTGTGTGTCTTCCATGCAGACAGAGTGGTATTTCGGTTAGATCCCTCCTTTATTCCTAAAATCAATTCTAGATTTCATAGAGCACAGCAACTTGTCCTCAATTTTTGCCCTTCTCCTGCCTGTTCTCTCGAGCGATCATGGCATGTATGAAGGGCATTGAAGACTTACATCCAGAGGACCCTGCCATTCCACAGGATGGAGATTCTGTTCTTCTCATTTCAACCCGGCTTCTTGGGGTTGAAGGTGTTGCCAACGATGGTGGGCAGGTGGATTAGGGCTTGCATTGCTAAGGCTTATCACACTTTGGCTCTTCTGAATCCAAGAGGAGTGACAACACATTCCACCAGAAGTCCGACAACAATAGTGGCCTGGCTACCCAAGCCCCCATTAAGGAGATTTGCAGAGCAGCCACCTGGTCTTCTCCGTCTCCTTTTATCCACCATTATCGCATTGATGCCTTTCCTGCGGCGGATGCCGCTTTTGGCAGAAGAGTCCTGCAAAGTGTACACGAACACTTATGTAAGTAGGATCAGATTATTGCCCTCCCTGGAATTAGCAGGATTGGGTATGTCCCATCCTATCTGGACTCACATAACCATAGACAGAAAAAGGAACATTGGCTTACCTGAAGTGAGTCCAGCCCCACCCTGGTTTGGTCTGGGGTGGGCTAGTGGGGTGAATTAATGTGTGTCTGTTTATTAGTCTGTGCATTAGTTGAATCATGTCCTGTCTGTCTTGATGCTTTGTCGAAAGCTGGGGAGTGGCCACAGCAAAGGGGTGGAGCTTGAATTTGAGCAGGCTCAGTTCTATTGATTTAACCTGATATAACCCATCCTATCTGGACTCACTCCACCAAGACAGAAAATGAACATTCAGGCAAGCCAATGTACCTTTCCAGTTCATTTATTTATTTAAATCAAGGTATTCCAGTATCCAAGTTCTTGATAATTTATCACTTCTTAAAACTGATTAAAACTTCGTTTGGGTTTTTTAAAGTCACTTCCTCATATATCAGCATAAAACAGTGTTTTCATCCTACTTCTGTACAATTTAATTTTGGGCAACTAATCTAAGAAAGCTAATATAATTTGGAATTATAAAAGGCGCTGTTCTAGAACATTAATTTAAATATTTTTTAAAATTTGAAATCATAATCCAAGGAAGATATTTTTTAATTTTTATGACAGCAATTCATTTGTAATATATTAAAATTCCCTGTCAGCAAAAATATCAGGCAATGACCAAATATTTTTTACATTGTTTATTAACATTATATGTAAATTATGTAAAATTTATCACAAACTATAAATCAAACTTCACAATAACTAATACTATGTCTATTCCTTTGTAAAATCAAGGTTTTACTGAATTAATGACTTTTACTAAATGAAAGCTGCTTTTTAAAGATTCCTTGTGTTCCATATTCCTTAGAGTTCTCTTAATAGTTGCTCTTTATCTTAATAGTTTCACATGAATTATTCATTTCTTAATAAACCTACAGATAAGTAGATAAAAAGGTGTATTTAATTTAGTGGCTTCAAGAATTAATCAAGGATGCTGTCCAAAGTATTTTGGTGGGTAGAAATGGAATGCAACTTGTCACTGCTCGACCCTTTGTTTTTCCATTCTAAGTAATTATTTTCTTCATCATTCATAGTGATACAAACTGGTGGAAAGGTGAAACTCATCAAGGGACAGGATTATTTCCTTCCAATTTTGTAACCGCTGATCTTACTGCTGAACCAGAAATGAGTAAGTAGCACAGTGAGAGAAAAGGCATAGATCTTTGGATAGATGGTACACGAATAAGAAAAAGGCTAAATCATTTCCTTTTACTGCTACAGAAAATATTTTTCTTTAAAATAAAAGGCTCTTAGTTTTAGATTTTATTTCTTTATTTGTTCTTCTTTGTTCTTCTTCCTAGTCTCTATCCATTTCTAATTCATTGGTCCTATATTCTAATTAATATCTCCTAATCTATTTTCCATTTTAACTTAATCTAGGATACTTTTTTAAGCTTTCAACATCCCCTAAATCCTTCCCCACCTCTATCTGCAATTACTTATGTAGCTCAGTACTGAGGGGTGGGGGAAAAGGAAAGCTGGCTTGCTGCCTGCTTTTTCTATGCTTTGAGAAAGCTGCAGTGCTGTCAGAGATTTAGTATTGCTAACAGTTGGTGTTGCTAACAGTTGGTGGCTGTAATTTCAAGTCAGATTCTCTTTTCCTTATTTATTTGCCTCGGTGGAATATACCGTAGCTTCTCAAGTTTTGTAAAGAATAGAATAGAATGACAATAGGAATAAATAGAATAGAATAACAGAATTGGAAGGGATCTTGGAGGTCTTCTAGTCCAACCCCCTGTTCAGGTAGAAAACCCTATACCATTTCAGACAAGTGGTTGTCCAATCTCTTCTTAAAAACTTCCAATGTTGAATTCACAACTTCTGGAGGCAAGTTGTTCCACTGATTAGTTGTTCTAACTGTCAGGAAATTTCTTCTTAGTTCTAGGTTGCTTCTCTCCTAGATTAGTTTCCATCCATTGCTTCTTGTTCTGCACTCAGGTGTTTTGGAGAATAGCTTGACTCCCACTTTTTTGTGGCAACCCCTGAGATTTTGGAAGACTGCTATCATGTCACTCCTACTCCTTCTTTTCATTAAACTAGACTTGCCCAATTCCAGCAACCATTCTTTATATGTTTTAGTCTCCAGTCATTTAATCATCTTTGTCGCTCTTCTCTGCACTCTTTCTAGAGTCTCAACATTTTTTTTACATCGTGGTGACCAAAACTGGATGAGGTAATCCAAGTGTGGCCTTACCAAAGCATTATAAAGTGGTATTAACACTTCACGTGATCTTGATTCTATCCCTCTGTTTATGCAGCTTAGGACTGTGTCGGATTTCTTTGGCAGCTACAGCAAACTGCTGGCTCCTATTTAAGTGATTGTCCACTAGGACTCCAAGTTCTTTCTCACAGTTACTATTATGCTGTACCTGTGCATTTGGTTTTTCTTTCTTAAATGTAGAACCTTATTTTTTTTCACCATTGAATTTCATTTTGTTAGATAGTGTCCATTGTTCAAGTCTGGCAAGATCCTTCTGAATCTTAAGCCTATCTTCTGGAGTGTTGGGTATTCCTGACAGCTTGGTGGTGTCTGCAAGGGAGTTCCCCATCTTTCCCTCATCCAAATCATTGATGAAGATGTTGAGGAATACTGGGCCTAAAACAGAGTTTTGGGATACCCCGGTGCATTCTTTCTTCCATGTAGATGCAGTTTCATTGAGGACTGCACATTGAGTGCAATTGGTCAGCCAGGTATGAATCCATCTGGTGATGATGTTGTCTAACCCACATCTTTCTCTTATCAAATAGTAGACTGTGGTCTACTTTGTCAAATGCCTTGCTGAAATCCAAGTAAATTATATCTACAGCATTCCTCTGGTCCACTAATTTTGTCTCTTTGTCAAAGAATGCAATAAGATTTGTCTAGCGTGATCTGTTTTCGACAAATCCATTTTGGCTTTTGATTATGACTTTGGTTGCCTCTAGGTGTTTGCTGATTTGTTGCTTGATTATCTTTTCCAGAATCTTCCTAGGTCTTGAGGTCGGGCTGATTGGTGTGTAGTTTCCTGGATCTACCCCCCCCCCTTTTTAAAAAAAGATTGGAACTACATCAGCTCTTTTCCAGTCCTTTGGTAGTTCCCTGGTGCTTCAGGATCTTTCTGAATACTTCAGGCATTCCTTTCAAGATATTTCTGAGTTTTCCTACTTTTCACTTCCCATTGCTGTGTTGCATAATTTCCAGAGCTAGTTACAACACTACTAGCATTATAGTTTTTGCTGTTGGTGATACCGTAAGTGCTGGTTACTTGCTGGAGTTTGCTGACCAGCTGTTCCTATGGGGAAAGGATCTTATGGATCTTCCCTTGGCTGAGCTCAGTTCTGTTGCCTTCAGCTCTTTCCAGAACGTCTTTCTTTCTCATGATTCCTTCTTTTTTGCCATTAGTGCAATACTTTCTTTTCAGAATCCTTTAAAAATAGAATCTAACTGTCAAATAAAGGAAGGGCAGGCAACTGTAAAGATAAAGGGGGAACAGGGGTACAAACTTTTTTTTTTGCCCTGCACCTTTCTTCTCACACTATTAAAACACACAAGCTTAACTGTGACATTTCTGATATTGCCCACCTTTGCTCTGATGAAGCTAGATTGTTTGCATGCAGCCTTCACTGTTATTAATTAAGTCATTCACTTTGTTACTGAAAAATCCTTTCACAGTTTTCATAAACCATGTGAGAGAGAAAATCTTATCTCCTAGCATATTTATTCCTTTTAGAAAATGGCAGTCAGAGAAGAATGAAGCTATGATGTCAGTGCTGAACTGAACTAGCACACATAATGGTACTACAGAATGGTTTGACATCAATATTTGGGAATTTTATAGAACTAATCAGAAAAGCATTAGTGTGTAAGAACTTTATAAGCAATGAATAATTGCCAAAAGTCAGTATGTGTTTATCAAAACAAGTATTTGCCAGGTGTATACATCATTTTATGATCAAGTAGTTTTCATAGAAGATTATGGGAATGCTAAAGACATATGTTTATTTCAGCAAATCATTTCATATTGTGCCTCATTATATTCTGATTAGGCAACTAATAAAATGGAGCTGGATAGGATGACAATTATGTGGACATAGCTCATTTGAAAATTATATTCAGTTCACCAAATCAAATTGGAGTGGAAGCTGAGATGGTGTATACTGATTTCTCTTTGCCCTTCCGATTTCCTCCTCTGTGAAAAGTCTTTTCAACCCCTGAAATTGCTATTCTTCCTAACTAGCAGCCAACTGCCAGCAGGATCTAAAAGTCACAGTAATATTTTGGCTGGTGGTGGGGAAGATTGTGGATGGTTGGAATACTGTAGGAATCTGAATCTATATTAACATCTGATGTGAAGTTATTTTTCATTGTAAACATTTGGCACTTTGTTCAGAATTCTTTCATTTTTCTTCCTGCAGTGAAGTCTGAAAAGAAAATGGTACAGTTTAGCGATGAAATTCAAGTTGAAACAATTGAACCAGAACCTGAACCAATGTATATTGATGAAGTATGTACAAAATCCAGTCATCAGTAAAGAATGCATGAAGTACTGTTTTGATTTCGGAATTGGCTGAGTGCTCTCAATAGATGAAAGTACTTAAAAAAAAAAAAAAACCCCACAACCAAAATTTATTCTATTTTAAGCAAATTAAGTTGTACCAATAGCTTTTATTCTTCCCCTGTTGTTTTCCCTTAGTAGCATCTTCATTGCTACTTAATTGAAACATTAATAAACATATTTGCTGAGAAGAAAATATAATGGAAACTAATATTTAGAGTTGTGCATGCTTCAAAAATTATTTTGAAGAAATGGTTCAGAATTCGCACCAGCACAGCACTTCTCAATTTCTCACTCATTTATCTCTTTTTAGGATTTCTCCGCTCAATGTGATGCTTAAAACAACTCACATAGAAGCTGAAAAGAGACATGCCTGAATAATGGGAAGTATTACTTCCCTGAATCTTTCCTTGTTTGAGTGCAAAGATTTAATATTTTACCCAATCCATTGGCTCATACTCAATTATTACTTCTATGGTCTACTGCCTTTTCCCATATATAGATCATTTTTGGAGTAGCAAACAAGTCAAATATTTATCAAAAATCAATTGTTCTTTTATTTATATTTTTATTGTACTATAAGTTACCTAGAGTTGTTTTGATAGTGAAATGGGTAGCATATAAACAAATAAGTAAATAAATATGCATTTTCATAAATATTATATAAATTGATTTAAATATTTTAAAGTCCAGTTTCTTGTTTCATTGCACTATTTATTTTTATACCAAAAGATTTGGAAAATGCACGATTTAGAAGAATCTAATGGATTTGTGCCACATTATATTCGTGCATTTCACTACTCTCTTCATTTTATTTGTTTTTTAATCACTAGGTGGTGGTGTTGCTATAGTTAACAACTACTGGTAGCCATCAGGTTTCTATTCTATTGTTTTTAAAAAGATTTCTGAAATAGCTTATATATGTTGAAATATTCTATTTGTATTAATGATAGTATAATTGGTAATTATTGATAGTATTGTGAATTCTTTATATTTTTGTACATTGCCCAGAGTAACTGAGGGTGAGTGAGTGGCATTCATATTTAATAAATAAATAAATACATTAAATAAGTAAGTCAGTAAATAAATAAATATTTTCAAGCATATGAAATGTTACTTTTAGGCTGGTTAATAGATTTGTTGAAGTCGTCAATTAGTATCATTAAAATTATATTTATTGTTGCAGAACAATTGTATAAAATTTAATTTGACCAGTATTTCTTTAACTCAGTGATACTTATTAAATTTTTTACATGAATATATTAAAATGTATGATGTAGTTTATACAATTTATTTTCTACAAAGGAAATTGTAGAACTTCCTTGTTCACATAAACATGTTTCATTGAAAGAAATCTGGTGTAAAAATGCAACTGCTTTATTAAACATACTTGCAACTGGCTTGATAATACTGCTCTCTCTGAAAAGTGAATATTCGACTATTTGGCATATAACTTACTTTTATTTAAGAAAATGTAATCATATGATCAATGAGAACCAGTTGGTATAATTGGCTAAGATGCCTGATCAAAATCTAGAAGACTGGAAGTTTTAGTTCCATGTTGGCACAAAGGCAGCTGATCTTTGGAAGCCTGAAGTCTGCAGGAGTAATGACTAATTTAACAAAAAACCCTGATAATCCATATATAGAAACAATGTATTTCTTTCTGCATGTTGCAATGAGGTTTGATTTTCTATTTTTTAAAGTCAAAAAGCATCTCCATGCCAAATGACAAACCTTTTTGCACTTAAGTGAACTTATAAAATTAAACTCTCGGGGCAAGAGAAGAAAAAGTGTCCATTTTGAAGGAAAGAACAAAATATTTTTCAAATATATTCAAATTGTTGCACATACCTCATGCAGTTACAAATAAAGAATTTGTATGTCATGTTCTAGGATAAAATGGACCAGCTGTTGCAAATGTTGCAAAGTGCAGATCCAGCAGATGACGAACCAGATCTTCCAGAGCTGGTCCATCTTGAAAGTAAGCTTCCTAATGCTATATAGCAATGTCACACAACAGACCTCCTATCCAAACATCTCTTCCAAAACTGATAAGCTAAGCTATCCCGATCATTTCTGCTAACCAAATTAGCTTTCTTTAACTGTCTTAAATTTTTTTATTTGTTTATTAATTCAATGAAAGAAACAGTGCTTAGTTCTGTTGTCTAATAACATCATTTGTCTACAGCACTTGTTTATTTGTTTGAGATGTTATAGAATAAGGAATCTGGAAGTAATACAATGTTAACGTTTATAACAGCTGGAGCAAATAAAGCATATTAATATCTCTATTTCTAGCAATGTGCCATCAAATGGGACCTCTCATTGATGAAAAGCTAGAAGATATTGACCGGTAAGAATAGCAGTAAGCTTAGTATTTTACAGTAGGGATTGGCAGCTTTTTTATGCCAAAGACATAACATTGGAGGGGGACAAGGAAAAACTACAAAGTTTACCATGGGCTTTCAGAAATTTTTTTGACAGGTTTATAACTAGTTGGCCTATTTTAGAGTTTTTACCGCAGTTCACATTTCTACACAAGATTTTTTTTAAATGGTATGTGTTAATGTCATTTAGCCTTTTTAATAGTAGCCATTATTGTTTCCATTTTCCCATTTGACTAGACATAGAGTTGACTACTTGAGATTCAGGGCACATATTCACTACTTTTTTTGATGGTCAACTTTGTTTTTTTAAGGCATTTTTGTCCTGTGACTATTTCCTTGCAATTCTTTACTTCTTTAAAAGGATTGGAAGGCTTTTGTTTGCTGTTAGGAAGTGATGTGTGGCTTCAGGAAGTACATCCGGCTAGTAAACGCTCAGTTCTATCTGAATTAAGAGATTACAGGGTCATAAAAAGGGACTTAGGAAGCAAGAGGGTTGTCCTGTCAAAGTTTATTACTATAGCTTTGTGCTTCTACTTTAGACTTGCAGTGGAATGATTTTTATTTCTTATTAACTGATAAGCTGTTAACAAATCATGATGCAATGTTTTATTTAAAAAATATTACTTATTTTTATTTGTCTTATTTAGGAAGCACTCAGAACTTTCGGAACTCAATGTAAAAGTGATGGAAGCCCTCTCATTATATACTAAGTTGATGAATGAAGATCCAATGTACTCCATGTATTCAAAACTACAAAACCCTCAATACTATATAACTCAGTGTAATGTTTCTAACTCTCAGGTATGCACCTAAATGTTTTAAAAACCTGTAGAGATGTTGTCCCATTTTGAGCCATATCATATAAACTTGTTAAGATACATTAATCATAAATATTCAATGCTATTCAGAATATGAGAGGCTTGTATTGTACACTTTTTGAAAATTATGGGGAGAGTATGAATGTGAAATTATATCTTAACAAAAATAATGAGACTATATCATCTGTCCACAGTTATGAAGTCAAATTTGTTATACCCAAATTCTATTGTATAGAACCAAAATTCATAACCAAAGTTACATTAATCTTGGAAAGAAATGATTGATGATGGATTCATCCGTTGGTGTTGATTTGTAGTGACTATCTAGAAATTTTTTCCATAGTCTATCCTTAACTTAGTCCTTCAGGTGTACACTTACCAGCATTGTAATTGAGTCCACATGGAGAGAAATGACTTCAAGTTTAATAATTTTTGAGAGATGGGGTCTACTCATATTCTTGGATATGAGGAAATACTTTAATGTACTGTTATAAAAGATTATGAAAAAATGTTAGTGAGCCTGAATTCTTTTTCTTAAGGTGCAAGTAAATATTATTACAGTCTTTTGTTTGGGAAGAGGGTTAAATTAATAAGTATAAATTGGAAATGAATTGGTTTATTGTTGTGATTTGTTTTTTCCTATTTGATGTTTTTTAGGTTTATCAAGGACAGCCTCAAAGCAGTGCTTATTTGGTAGGAGGAAATACACAGATGAGTCATGTGCAAGGCTACAGCCTTCCATCAGATCAATTTCCATCTCTTAATCAAGGCACAGTTCCTCCAGTAGCAAGTCCTGGGTTAGCTAGCCAGCCAGTCCAGGCATCTTACACAAAGTAATTGAAAAAAATTAAAATATCTAAAATTTAATTTTAACTAAACTAGACAGTCGTAAGGTAGAAAGTGACAAAAAACATTCGGCATCAAACTGTGTTCAATTATTTCTCTCAAAAAACTTTTTTTAATGTATTTGATTTGTTCTTCATTTAAAAAAAAAACATGGATAAAATCAGAATAAAAACATAATTGTAATAGAATTCCATAAATTAGTTTGATTGTTTAGGATTAGTCAGGAATAAGTCTTATTTTCTGTGTTAATTTAATAATAGATTTTTTTAAGATGGTTTGAAATACTATTTTGAGAGGAAAAGCTATAACATTCCCATTCATGGTAGTCAAAAGACTTCAGGCACCTTAGAAATAATATGTATCTTCTTAGATTTCCAAGTGACTTTTTCTTTTCTTTGCCCTTTGATAAAGGTCTTTTCTGAAGTTAAATTGCAGGTTATCATATCTTGGGAAGCTTTTCCAGGACAAAAAATAGAGTGGATTTTATAGAATAGTATGTGAATAAGATCCATGAAAACTTGATATGTCCTCCTATGGTATATAGTAATAATTCTTATTGAATATCAATAAATCATGTCACATAACCAGCTTTCTGAGAGGTCAGTTTGGATTCTCTTAAATTGTAGAACAATCAACCAATGGAACAGCTTGCCCTCAGAAGTTGTGGGAGCGCCATCAGTTGAGACCTTCAAGAAGAGATTGGACTGCCATTTGTCAGAAATGGTATAGGGTCTCCCGCTTGGGTGGGAGGTTGGACTAGATGACCTACAAGGTCCCTTCCAACTCTGATTATCTGTGTCTGTTTTCTGTATTATATTTCAAGCATAAAAGCAGTGAAAGAAGTTACAGCAAATAGCAGTTTAGAAAATAGAAGAATATCAAAAGACAAATATACTAGTTTTTCCCAGCCCAAATAGGTACAGTACAGAAAGAGATCATTCATGTACACCAATAACTGTTGAAACAATTTTGTGTTCCCTGAAGAAATTGGTTTAAAAGACTTGGCTGGAAAGATTTGACTAAATGCTTTCATATTTCTATTTCAAGTATTTTTTCTTAACTATTTATTCACTGAGGTTGGAAAAGAAGCTCAAATTTATTGTGTATAAATGTTTATAGGATTATAGAAGAATTTGATTACTTTTATGAACTTTGTTTTGTATTCTTTTGTTTACCTTCTTTCCCTTCCTATCTCTATTTCTAGCACGATGGTTGGTTCTGTTCCAGGAAACACTTACTCCAGCCAAGCTGCAGTCTACAGTCCAAACCCTGCAGCTACCGAGGCTACTTCTTATCAGAATTCTGGAACTCTATCCCAGATGCCAAGTTATAATTTAGTCACCTCAACTCTTCCCCAGCCTCCAGGAAACCAGCCACCACAACAGCCTCCATCATCACAGAAGGCATTACTATAGGGTATAGGACTTTGGATTCCTAATCTGCTCTAACCTCTGTGGAAGGCAGTTTACAAAGTTACGAGTTTATTACTTTAATATCTTAAACATGGGTTATCCTTAGCTTAATAAGAATCTCCTTTGGTGAAGAAGTATGATGATTCTATTTGCACTGACTTTTAAGATTATTGTTTTATCTTTGGAAAAGGAATTAAAATATTTAAAACATTTAATTCCTTTAAAATGCCTAAACATTGGTACAAAGTTATTTATGTCTGCTGAAACTGTTGAGTTTGTAAAGATCCAGCTCAGCAAATTATTGTGGCATTTATGTAATGTACATATGTTTGTGTTAGTGGCTGTTCTGAATTACTATAGTGATCATGTGAATATAAAATATGTTAAAATTTACATTACTATTTTATTAATCGTGAGCCATGGTCATAGATGGACTATGTTCATGGATTTTATAAGTATGTTTGCTTTAACCCATATACTGTATGTCAAATATTTACAGGTTGTGGATATATTATTGAACCTGAAATGCTTGGTTTTCATTAGTAATACAATGAATGCAGTTATGTTGTTTTCTGCCTTCCTGCAGCCTGTGGATGCTATGAAATGACTACCAAAGTAGGCTAGAACTTCAGACACTCTTCATTCAGAAAATGTTTTATGCTTATCAGTAATGGTTTCAAAAAAAGAGGTGGCACTCTGCTAAATTTATGGAACCATGAAACAGAACTGTTTTATCTTTACTTTTAAATGATATGACTTACATTTCCATGCTAGTTTTATGTAACCTGCTGAGTGGGACACTTTGGATGTGAATGAATGATATTTCTAAACTGGAATAATGGAAACACTACATTTATTAAAGTCTTGTTAAAAGACTGCCATCATTGCCGCTTTCCTTGACTGTGTGTGTTTGTAAAAAAAAACTCTTTTTATGGTCTTTGTTGGACTATTGTTCTCATAGTTTTATTAGATACAGAGCAATTTCAACTGTCAATTTCATGGAGAGAAATGCCTCCAAAATCAACTTTGATTGAGGAATGAAATAATTTAATTACTCATAGCTTAAGTTCAACTGTATGAATATAGTCCTGAAATTTATTACCTGATCAGTAATAGAGTCATACACGAATGAATATAGTTAATGAAACTAGTTGATTTTTGATTTCTCTGGCAAATATTCCTCTGAATTGAGAATTGCTTCTAAAAATACTTCACTAAGCAAGAACTTCATTATTTTGGATTCTTTAAGTTACGGTGTATAGTTTTGGATATTTACCTATTTGCTTCATTTTTAAATAAGGCATTAAGAGAATTACAGGTATGTTTATATATTTTTCAAACCATTTCTAGAGCTACAGCGACCTACATTTTAGGTATAGTTAGAAGGCTAAATGCAGGAAACAGATTCTTTTACTTTCTGGTAGCGAAACACATAGGTAGCCAAGATTTGCCCTGATTTTGATTAAAATAGAAACTTCCATATTTAATCAGTTTTCTGCTCAATTTGCAGAGACAAATCCAATCAACTGTTCTTACAACAGCTATGTTTTATTAATGCACAATCCTAAATGTACTTATCTTTAAGGGGTAAAGTCTATTTAATTCCAACCGCTTTAAACTTGAGTGCATTGCATTTTTAAAAACATGGCCTTGTTACATGGACCTTTATCAATATATACTTAACAAATATCTTTAGAATATATAAGTACCAATTGAGATTAGGAATTGTTGCTTTCTTCATTTTGATTATGATCCTTTAGCATTTTTTATTTGATATCCATGTAATTATTATTATAGAACCCTAATTGCTGTTTTGTTGCCTATTAGCCTGGTTTAGAGAGAAGGATTTACAGAGCACTGAGTTAAAAATATTTCAATGTGTCCTATTTGCAAGCTAATGCATATTATCTATATGAATAAGTAGCACAGGTTTTATTGCATATCCTTGTGAAGAATCTCACTTCCCTCCATTGTGAAAGCTTCCCATGTATTCCTGCTCTGTATTTCCTGTTCTTTCACCAGTTGCTAATCTATAACCTTCTGGTACTCCAGATAAAGGTCTGAAACTTGCTGGATTGAATTTGTCAACAACCTTAACATAGTTTTTAACAGAAGAACAAATAAGAAAAATTAACAAACATTTAATCTGAGAACAGAGATATTAAAGATAAGTAATTCAATCTTCCAAATTTTTGATTTGTAATGGATTGGCCTCCTCTTTTGGGACAAGTGTAAAATAAGTTTCTAACCCTGATTTGGGTATCTTCTCTAACATTATTTCATAACTTCTAGCAATGGAAGGTTCAATGATTCTTGTAGTGATTTATAAAATTCTGCTGGAAGACCATACGGGCCTGGTGCTTTTCCATTGTTTTGCTTTTTAAGTGCTTCAGTTAACTCCATCATCGTTACATTGCTTTCTAACATTGTTTCAAATTTTCAATCTTACAAATTTTTGATATGTATTAAATTGAACTATGTATAATAATTTATTCAGATGGGCTGAGATTTTTGGAATAGTATATTGAAAATGGTACTTAAGAATAATTGAATGAATACAAAATTAAAAGGGATATAATTCATTGATAGAATAAACATTAGGTTAGGCTAATTTTTCCTCTAAAAGGATCCCCAAATACAGGATTTAAACAGTATACCTAAACTACTGCTAGTTGAATTACTTCAGTTTTTCCCAACCTGATGTTCACTCTAAGAAAGTATATTTTCCACATATAAGGAGGTTTGGGAAAGGGTGAAAAAAATCACTTTCAAATTGCACAGAGACAAAAAAAAATCAAGCCTGAAAAGTGTAATGTATTTACATAACTGATTTTAAAATTTCAAAATCGGCAGAAAAATCCCCTAATTTAATTGAAAAAGAGAAGTTGAACACAAATCTGTACATTCCCATAGCTTGTGACAGCTGATTTCAGTTGTCAGGATAGTTTCAGTGTTGTAATTCTCTCTAGGAGAATGCCAATAAAATAAAATAAAAATCCATGGGAAAAAAATCAATTTCTTGTTCATCTTTATTTCTCCTTGTGCAAAAACTTAACTGCATAATTTATCATATATATTATAAATTATTATATGTATTATATATATGTAAATGAGCATTTGTTTGGGGTTTCTGAATTGTTTTCATTGTTTTGCCATGGAACATTTTCATGTTCTTTTGGATTCTTGTAATGTTTAAAGGGAATCTGTAAAAATAGTATCAGAGCTTGGTATTTTTCTTTTTGAAATATGGAGTATTCAATATGTTTGTCAGCATACAAAACACTTATGTTCAGTAATTGGTTGTATCAATTACAAGCCACTATTAGCCACTATAGCTTTGAATGCTTCCTTGAACTGGCATGTAGAATTTTAGCTAATTTCTCCATTGTGAATTGATTCAGCTCAGTAATACTACAGTGGCGTAACTTCAAACCAATAGTTAATGCAAGAAAGCCCTCAAGTATTCAAGAATCAGGCTTATAGTTTTTAACAGAACTGTGTTTCATTATTTACAAATAAATGAAAGACAAATGTAACATGATGTGAAACTGCAAATTATTTCACTAGCAATTAATAAACATCTAGGTATGAATTGTCTTAATTGAAATTTTGATTCATCCCTAAGTCTGCTCTCTCGTTCATTTTGTGCTTGGATCCCTCGATAAGCTCATTGTCTGTCAGAACAAAGTGTAACTTGCAAATCCCCCCCTCCATTCAACACCTTTTGGGACAAGATCTATCTCATCATTAGTATTCCTTTGTTACTCCAAAATAATTAACTAGATCATAAAATTCAATTTTAGTTATTTGAAAAATTAAGAACAATTAGTTATTTCCATTACTGATTTGGTTTTTTACTATATTTCTTTGCTGAATGTTCCACATCAAGGAACATCGGCAGGACAGTCCTGATCCATGTAAATTCACAATTATTTGTTTACATATATAAACTTCACATGCTATTAAGAAATGAAGACTGATTTCATGTAACTGTCCTTCAGAGAGCTATCCAAAATTACCAATACAAAATCATTTATCTTTCATTTTTTAACTAAGATTATTACAATGGCTTGAATGGTATCAGTCTTTTCAAGATACAACTTTTTTTTAATCTATTAAAGCAGAAAAGGCAGGACATTCCCTGGATTGAATTTGATTTGATTGAAATGGATTGATTAAAGTCTGAGGTTTGTTTTGTAAGCACAAAGAACCCTTATGTGAGATTGTATGCCTAACTACTCAAAAACACAAATAAGCAAATTGGTTTTCTTTATATTGTTTCTGATCTAATGCAAGTAGAACTTTCCTTAAATGCATATATCTTATGACATTCTGAATCATTCTTTTGATATTTATCCATCAAATTTAGAAACTACCCATCTTTCATAGCGGCATCCATATTTCCACTCTTGTTGGATTACTCGGTATAAATTACTAAGGGATTCTCAGTGAAAATACTGTATAACTGGATGTTACACATCAGGGTATTAACAGTGATGTTTTCAAAATTGTTATTGGAGTATTCAGTTTTAGCAAATACTGTTCTTGGAATCATTCTTGGTGTTTGATAAACTATAAACACAGAATTGAAAATGCCTCCAGAAAGTAATTGTTTGTCCTAGCAAAGTCCAGAATTTCAACAAATTAATGCAATCTATAAACTATTGATAGAAACAGGGTAGGTAGGTGTTGAAAATATAAAATAGATTATCTTAGAGAGCAAGCATGGTCATATCTTAAGAGGGTAAGCAAAAATTTCCCTGATTAATACTCAATCTGGAAGAGATAGCAGTGTATACATATGAGAGAGACATTTTTATAACACAAAACAGTAATTAGTCATTCATTTCATAAATACAATTTTGAGATACACATTAATTTTCTTGGGTCCTAAAAAAAGTTTTGGATTCTCAAGAAAAATGTTTGTCAACCTCACTAACTGAGATATGTGGATTTCAAGAATTCCCCAGCCCCTGCTCTAGACAAAAGCAGAATGTGAGATCTTATGTTGGAAAATAAATTATAGTGTTACTGAACCAATTGTTACATATAATAAGACTGAATTTGTGAAGGCTTGGCTACAGAGGATCTGCTTAGAGTGTCCCAGAAACTAACAATCTTCATATTCTAATGGTAATATTGTGATAGCATATACAGTATTTAAGTAACCATTACTCGATTCTAGTAACTAAATGCTCATAAAGGCCTGCTAGAACTGAAGACTGGTATAGCTAACATGGCATCTGTCTAGAGCCCCTTAGATGCCTCCTCAGCAATAACTTCTGATATGAGGACCCAAAATATCAACCTCATCCATTAACCTTCACATGTTGAATGGGCATGGCTGTGTGCCTGGGTTAATAATGGACAAAATAATCTCCTCTAAAATATAAGATAGCAGGGATGGGAAGCTTTTGGGGGGTCTTGAGAAACATTTCATGGTATCATTTTTACTGAACTTATCAGAGAAATAATATGTCATGAAACCACCAAAAAGGGTCTGTTAAACTAATCAGCTAACTCCAAAAAAATAAAGTAAACCCAATCTTAATGGTATTACATTAATGTAATCCAGTTAGATCTGTTGTGGTAACACCAAAATCAATCAATTTATTATTTACTTAATTTCTATAACTGCCCACTCAAGCAGGTGATTCTGACTATTTGTTTCTCTAGTCCTATTGCTCCTTTAACTCATTTGGAATGAGCTAAAAATGTCACAGTGCCTTAAGCCCATGTCACACTGAACCAAGCAAAGAGGATGTAAAATGGACAAAAAACCTTGCCCTCTGTTCGAAAACGCGATGTACTCACTGCCTCCGTTTGGCTTCCTCTCTATCCGTCCAGCATCCGTTTATGGACGTTTCATCCACTCCAAAAGTTTTGGGCTGCCCAAAACTTGCGCGGAAAATGTATCCAGTTCGTCCATTCTGCATCCGCTACGCATCCGCTAGGCATCCATTACGCATCCGTTACGCATCCGCTATATCCACTAGGCATCCGCTAGGCATCCGCGCAACTCGCATCCGCCCAGACGCAGGGAGGAAGCGGAACGGATGCAGAACGGATGCCTAGCGGATGCAGAACGGAAACAAAGCGTTTAAAGTGGAAAAAACGTTTGCAGAGGGGACCTATCTCGGATATTAAGGATGTCTAGAGGATGCCTAGAGGATGCCTAGCGGAAAACCTGTACTGCCTATAAAAAGGGGGAGCAACTCACCTGCATCTCACTTTCAGAACAGCAGCCCAGCGGTGCAGACTTCTGCAGCCTTCATCTGGCTCTTCCTCTTCCACAGCATCCAGTCATGTCCACCGTGGATTGTAACAAAGTCCTTTTGGCAGCCACCATCCTTCTGCAACAGTGCGAAGCCATCTGCAGGCTCTGTGAACTCTACTGCGAGAAGAAAAGGAGCCACCCAAAAAGAGTCTGGATCCGAAGATGGTTCACCAGAAGAGCAGAGGACGGACTGTACAACAAGCTGATGGTGGAGCTCAGGAGCGAAGACACTTGGGCGTTCCAGAACTTCATGAGGATGCCTCCAGCCATGTTTGACGAAGTTCTGCAGCGGCTGACACCCAGATTGACCAAGGCAAACACCAGCTTCCGCCCCAGCCTGGAACCTGGGCTCAAGGTGGCACTCACTCTGCGCCACCTGGCCTCAGGGACCTCTTACAGGAGCATGCAGTACGGCTGGAGGGTGCCATCCAACACCATCAGCATTGTGGTCAGAGAAGTGGTGCAGGCCATCATCGAAGAATACAAGGAGGAGCTCCTCCACTACCCCTCCACTGAAGAAGGCTGGAAGAAAGTTGCAGAACAGTGGTATCAGAAGTGGAACTTACCACACACCGTTGGAGCCATAGATGGCAAGCACGTGGCCTGCAAATCTCCAGCCAAGTCGGGGTCCACTTATTTCAACTCCAAGGGCTTCTTCAGCATCATCCTCTTCGCCATATCGATACTGACTAAAAGTTCATGTACATCGATGCTTCAGGCAACGGCTCATCTTCAGATGCCCAGGTATACAACGCCAGTCACCTCAAGGAGGAGCTGGAAGGCAACCTCATCGTGGGCTTCCCAGATCCAGAACCCCTGCCCAACGACACACAAGATGACACACATCCCCCCTACTTCATCGTGGGGGATGACGCCTTCTCCCTCACAACTTACCTCATGTAGCCCTACACTTCCAGACTCCTCACCCGTGAAGAGAGGATCTTCAACTACAGGCTGTCCAGGGCAAGGCAGGTGGTGGAGAACGCCTTTGGCATCCTGGCCAACAGGTTCCAGGTACTTCTCACCACCATGCAGCATTGCCCAGAGACCGTCAGGAGGATCATGGAAGCTTGCTACATCCTGCTCAATCTCATGCGCACCCGCTACCCATTGTTGCAGAACAGGCTCGTGGACCTCCAGCAAGGCAATGGGGACATGGAGCCTGGGGAATGGAGGCAAGGGCGATACCTGATCGACACTGAGGATGTGCAAGGCCCCAACAGAGCCTCACATGAAGCGAAGAAGCAGCGCAACTTCCTGAGACACTGGTGCAACTCCCCAGCTGGAGCAGTGGAGTGGCAAGACAGGATGGTAGATGCTTAATGGATGCTTCCTTCAGCCTGTCTCATCAACGGATGAAATTGTGCCATGTATGTTTGGTTGGCCTACAATGAACAGGGCGTTTTATAAAAAGTTGTGTTTGTGTTGACATGTGTGGATAATTATTACATTATTATTGATAATAAAGGGCCATAGGTGTGGCACCTGGGAGGGTGGACCATACAATCCCACTATGCTTGCACTGGAGGTTTATCCCACAGCTATTACCCATCCCACAGATATCCCTGCCCATCCCACAGCTATCTTAACCCATCCCACAAGCATGCAAAGGCTTAAACCATTTCTAAAAGTTTCCACCAAGACTTTATTAAAAAAAAGAAATGAAGCAAGTGTGTGAATCAAAAATAGACTTTATTAACAACAAGCTATAAGACAAAAATGAGTCTCTGGCACTCCTCTTGGTCGTTCAGTCTCAGGGGTGAAGGGCGCAGGTGCTGTGGAGATGGCTGGTGCTGGAGTGCTTGTCATCAGCTCCTCCAGAAGCAGAAGAAGCCCCAGCCCCAGAAGCGTGAGCCCGTGCTGCAGAAGCCCCAGCAGAACCAGAGTGAGGGCCAGGGGGCGGGATGGTAGCCCTGTCCCTCTTGCCAGGACTGGCAGCAGATGGCTGAGGCTTGCTGTGCTTCCGCATGGTTGTGGGGCTGCTGGCTGGCAGGGAGGCTGGCAGGAACCAAAGCTGGCAGGAAGACTGGCAGGCAGGCAGGCACCAAGGCTGGCCGGAAGGCTGGCAGGGAGGCAGGCACCAAGGTTGGCAGGGAGGCAGGCACCAAGGCTGGCAGGAAGGCAGGCACCAAGGCTGGCAGGCAGACTGGCTGGCAGCAAGGCTTGCAGCGAGGCTGGCAGCGAGGCTGGCAGGGCGGGTGGCAGCAAGGCTGGCAGCGAGGCTGGCAGGGCGGGTGGCAGCAAGGCTGGCAGCAAGGCTGGCAGCAAGGCTGGCAGGCAGACATGCAGGCAGGGCAGGCAAGGCAGCCAATCCGTCCGGCAGCAGGTCTTTCCTCTGAATGGCGACCTGCTTCTGACCTGCTTCCATTATATCCGTGGGGCTGACGCAATGCATCCTCCCCGCATGTGCAATTAATGCCAGGCATCCATTAGGCTTCCGTTGTGCATCCGCTGTGCATCCGTTTCATCCGTTTGGCGTCTGCTGTGCATCCGCTGTATCCGTTCCGCATCCGCTTTGCTGAGGTCCCCCGGAAGCCTAGCGGACGCGCCATCCACTTCCATCCGCTTCCATCCGCTGGGCTTCCGTTCTGCATCCGCTTTCCATCCGCCCTGTGTCCTCCCCGCGTCCGTGTTATCCACTCCGGTTATGCAAATTTTTGCCCCTTTTGAGCGGATAACAACAGATGGAACATTTTGCTCGTCTGCTGTGTCCTTTTTGAATCCATTGGGCAGTGTGACATGGGCTTTAGTAAGTATGATTGTGGCAGAAGGGACCAAGGAAGTACTAGGTACTTCCTGGAAATAGGTCAGGAATTCATGGTCAAAAATCCATGTTGCGGAAGCCGATCCTATATCACTAAAGCCAGTGGTAACATTTGAGTGGGTTATTGGTTGACTGGCCTCATTTCTACAACAGCCCAAAGTGGAAAAGATGAGCATTATGATGGGGAGGTGATAATGTAAAATAGATGGAGCAACAGTCAAATGTCTAAAATCTAATCGATATTTGATGTAGACAGCAGAAAGAGAGACTGAGAAATTGGGTGATTTGGCTAATCAAGTAGACAAAATAATGAGTGGTAGCAGGATAGTTAAAACAATGGAGCAGCCAAGATAGGAGGCCTAAGGCCACCAGAAGGCATTAAGTAAGAACACTACTGTCAACAGAGGTATGAAATTCAAGTGAAACTATTATTTCAGGAGGAATCGAAAGTATGCAGGAATTGAAAGTATGCAGTTGTGTGTTTTATGAGATGGAATAGTCAAGAAATAAATTAATGTGAAAACTAGAGTAGTCAAAATATAAATTGTAAAATCATAAATTATAAAATGTTGCTTCTTGAAAGGTTGTTTTTCTCTTTTGAAATGAAAATAGAATTGTTTGATTAACTGGCCTTTGGGATTTTAAGTTTTGGAATAGAGATATCAGTTTTTCACTTCAGATATCAGTTTTTCACTTCAGCTTTTGGTAATTTTCTGAACAAAAGTTCCATATACTTCCATATTGTATGACTCAAATGTTCTGCTTTTAAAGATTTCATGGGCCGCTAGATTTCAGAGCAATGCCGCATAGTTCACAGTCCATACTATTGCACAGTAAAAGAATTTAAATTCAGATGACATAAATTCAGATGAAATTATTAATTTCACTTACTATCCTGGAATTATTAGCCATTGAAATGTTTTGTTAGGAAGCATGGTCATACCAAGTCATTCACCCATCTATCTTGCTGTCACTTAAAGTTAATTAAGTCCCTGGAGGAATGAGGAAATTTCACACAGAAATGCTGTTATTTTTGTTCAATCACAAGGTTGAGTAACTTACGACAAAAACTAAGTTCTCTTCACGGTACTTCTCTTCAGACGGTACAAGGTGCGATCTTGAAGCTCCAAGACCTCCACTGATATCTCTGCTGCTGGACGGTACTATTGGACCTAAACCATCCCATAGAGATGTTGACAGAGAAGGGCACATCCAATCGATCCCAGGGACACCACAAAGTCCCTGGTAGATCCAGGAGCAGACCTTTTTCCAGGTGGTGGAATGGTAACCATTCAAGCTGCTGAAGCTGGGACAGCTCTGGAAGGGAAGAAAAGCTAGAAAGAAAGTGTGTCAGTTTGGTGAGATAAATTTCTACTTACTATTTTTTGGGAGAGAACACCCTAAAAGACTTAAAGTGTAATAAAAAGTGAAGGTAAAAGAGGAAAAGTGGCAAGATTAAGCTCAAATTAAATTGAAATTTTTTTCCTTTTTATTGGAACCTGGAATTTGGTAAAAAACCTGGAATTTTCTCAACTTTAAACTGGACTCTAATTTTTCATTTTTTAAATAACCTCTTTGAAAGTCTTTTTTGATAAAGAATATGTTTTTGTTTTACTTTTTTCATTTGGGGTCTACTTTTTTCTTTTACTGTAACAACTTTACTTTTTTTAATCTATTCTTGGCTTTGGATATATGAGGGGAAGTGAAAGTGAAGAGAAATAAGTAAAGCCCATGTCACACAGCATCAACGGATGGAAAGAGGATGTAAAATGGAGAGAAACACTTGCCATCCGTTGGTTAACGCGATGCATCCGTTCTGTACTCACTGCCTCCGTTTTTCATACTCTCTATCCGTCCAGCATCCGTCTACTGACATTTCATCCGCTCAAAAAGTTTTGAGCTGCACAAAACTTTTTGAGCAGATAAAGTATCCAACGCGTCCGTTCTACGTCCGCTACGCATACGGGGAACATCTATTATATGTCCATCATCATCAGTTACGTGTCTGCTATATCCACTAGGCATCCTCTGCGCATCCGCGCAACTCAAATCCTCTCCAGCGGAAAACGGACACAGGCAGGAAGCGAAACGGACGCGGAACGGACACACAGTGTTAGTAGCACGGACATAGAAAGGATGAAAGCGGATGCAGCTGGCATAGAAAGCATTAAAACAGAAAAAACGTTTGTATAGGGGATATATCTCAGAAATTTAGGATGTCTGCAGGATGTCTAGAGGATGCAAAAGGACACCTAGCAGAAAACCTATATTTCCTATAAAAAGGGGAAGGAAATCACCTGGATCTCACTTTCAGTCCAGCAGCCCTGCGGTGCAGACCTCTTCAGCTTTCATCTTGCTCTTGCTCTTCCACAGCATCCAGTCATCTCCACCATGGATCATCACACACTCCTTTTGGTAGCCGCCATCATTCTACAACAGTGTGAAGCCCTCTACGGGCTCTTTCACCTGTTCTACGGGAAGAAAAGGAGGCGCCCAAGAAGTATCTGGGTCCAAAGATGGATCGCGAGAAGAGCCGAGTACGGACTGTATAACAAGCTGATGGTGGAGCTGAGGAACGAAGAATCTCGTGCATTCCAGAACTTCATGAGGATGCCACCAACCACGTTTGACGAAGTTGTGGAGCAGCTGAGACCCAGGTTGACCAAAGCAAACACCAACTTCCGGCCCAGCCTGGACCCTGGGCTGAAGGTAGCACTGACTGCGCCACCTGGCCTCCGGGACCACATACAGGAGCATGCAGTATGGCTGGAGGGTGCCAAACAACACCATCAGCATTGTGGTCAGAGAAGTGGTGCAGGCCATCATCAAATAATACCTGGAGGAGCTCCTCCAGTGCCCCTCCAGTGAAGAAGGCTGGAAGAAAGTTGCAGAGCAGTGGTATCAGAAGTGGAACTTCCCCCACACTGTTGGAGCCATAGATGGCAAGCACGTGGCCTGCAAAGCTCCGGTCAAGTCAGGGTCCACTTATCACAACTACAAGGGCTTCTTCAGCATCATCCTCTTCACCATGGTCAATGCTGACTACAAGTTCATGTACATCGATGCTTCAGGCAACGGGTTATCTTCAGATGCCCAGGTATACAATGCCAGTCACCTCAAGGATGGGCTGGAACACAACCTCATCATGGGCTTCCCAGATCCAGACCCCCTGCCCAACGACACGCAAGATGTGCCTTACTTCATCGTGGGGGATGACACCTTCTCCCTCAGAACCTAATGAAGCCCTACACTTCCAGATGCCTCACCCGTGAAGAGAGGATCTTCAACTACAGGCTGTCCAGGGCAAGGCGGGTGATGGAGAATGCCTTTGGCATCCTGGCCAACAGGTTCCAGGTACTTCTCACCACCATGCAGCATTGCCCAGAGACCGTGAGGAGCATCGTGGAAGCTTGCTGCATCCTGCACAATCTCATGCGCACCCGCTACCCAGTGTTGCAGAACAGGCTTATGGACCACCAACAAGGCAATGGGGACATGGAGCCTGGGGAATGGAGGCAAGGGAGAAACCTGATAGATACTGTGGATGTGCAAGGCCCCAACAGAACTTCACGTGAAGGGAAGAAGCAGCGCAACCTCCTGAAACACTGGTGCAACTCCCCAGCTGGAGCAGTGGAGTGGCAAGACAGGATGGTAGATGCTTAATGGATGCTTCCTTCAGCCTGTCTCATCACACGGATGAGATTGGGCCATGTATGTTGAATGGCCCTACAATGAACAGAGCATTTAATAAGGAGTTGTGTTTATGTTGAAATATGTTGATGAATGATTAAATTGTTATTAATAATAAAGGGCCAAAGGTGTGGCACTTGGGAGGTTGGACCATACAGTCCCACTATGCTTGCACTGGAGGTTTATCTATCCCACTGCTATCCTAACCCATCCCACAGCTATTACCCAATCCACAGGTATCCCTGCCCATCCCACAAGCATGCAAAGGCTCAAACTATTTCTAAAAGTTTCCACCAAGACTTTATTGACTAAAAGAACTGAACCAAGTGTGTGAAGCAAAGATAAACTTTATTAATAACAAACTGTAAAAGCAAAATGACCCAAGTAAAGTGTCCCAAGAAAAGATAAAGTCAACAGGTAGCAACCCAGTCTCTGGCACTCTTCTCAGTCACTCTGAGGCGTGCCCATAGTCTCAGGGGTGAAGGGTCCAGGTGCTGTGGAGGTGGCTGCTGCTGGAGTGCTGGTCTGAGGCGCCATTGGGGTGCCTGGCCCCGAGAGGACAACGGGATGGTGTGTGGAGGAACTCTCAGAGAGCTGGCTCAGTCCCGTGATGTTGAGAGACCCTTCCTCCATGACATGGGGTGTCAGTCCCAAGACCGATGACAGATGTTCTGAGGCCGGGCTTGGTTGTGGGGTGGAGGAAGGAGGAGTGTAGTGGGGCTGTCTGGTCTGCAGCTGAGTGAGGTGAGGCGTGGATGGCATCTGTGGCATGGGTGGCATCTGTGGTATGGGTAGCATCTGTTGCATGGGTGGCATCTGTGGCGTCGGTGGCATCGGTGGCATCGGTGGCGTACGATGTACCTGTGCCTGCACTGGGAAGGGCTGCCTGTGCTGTTGAACTCCTGGTAGCCGTAGCCTTGGTAGGTGAGGGCCTGTGAAAAGCCTTGGAAGGGCTGTGACATCACCTGGAGTGGAGGAGTAGACCTGGATTGGGTCAGAGCAGGTTCAGCTGGGCCTGGAGGGTGCAGAATACCTGTGATCCTTTCCTTTATTACCTGGTACTGTGATTCGGTCATGTCCATGAGAGTCTGGTTGACGTAAGTGAGGAAGGGCTCTCGGTTTGAGGATGGTATGTCAGTGTGTACCAGCTGAGAGAGGAGATCTACGCTGCTTTTGATGGTGTCCCTGATCTCCAGCAGGACATTGTGGCTCTGCCCCTCCGGTCTACCTCTCTGCCAGCTTTCTGTGGAGGTGGAGCTGTGTGTGGGTGTGGGTTGGTCTCTGGTGTCAGTGCCCTCTCCTTGCTCCCACTGCATCAGGGGGTCCTCCATGCACTCCACCATGGGAAGTGCAGCTGTTGAGGGGGTCTCCATCGTGGGGCGCTCCACAGATACCAGCCCGGACAAAGGAGCTGACTCTTGGCCAGAAGAGGACTGGCTATCTGTGGGCTGCCTGAGAGAGAGGGTAGACAGAGGGGCTGCTCCTCGGTGGCAGACCTCACCCTCCAAAAAGCTGCACTTGGCCATCACGTAGGTCTCCCAGTCGGTGAGCTTGACCGTGGCCTGGCCAGACTTCTTGAGGTGCAGTTTCCCATGTATGTGCTTCCACCACCCGAGGAGGACCTCCGAAGTGTAGCCCAGGCTCTCTGCCTTCTCTCTCCAAGCCACCTGCTTCCTCTTGGTGTCTCGATAGAGCCTGTGTCCCTTCTGCCATAGGTACTCGTTCTCCCTCAGCCATTCGAGCACCTCATCCTCATGTTCCTCTTCGATGGAGTACTGCCTCCTCTCCCTATCTCGCGTATGCCTCTTCCTCCCTCTGGCAGAGCCTTCTGGGCCCTCATCAGAAGGGCTTTGAGGTTCTAGGGGCTGCTCCAGCACACCACCACCAGCAGCACCAGCAACAACAGCAGCAACAACAGCAACAACAAAAGCAGCACCAGCTGGACCAGCAGCACCAGCAGCACCAGCAGGACCAGGAGCAGCACCAGCAGAGTAAGCACCAGCAGGACCAGGAGCACCAGCAGCACCAGCAGGACCAGGAGCAGCACCAGAAGAGTAAGCACCAGTAGAAGCACCAGCACCAGGAGCAGCGCCAGCAGAGTAAGCACCAGCAAAAGCACCAGCACCAGGAGCAGCGCCAGCAGAGTAAGCACCAGCAGAAGCACCAGCACCAGGAGCAGCACCAGCAGAAGCCCCAGCACCAGCAGAGTCAGCCTGAGCAGCAGAAGCCCCAGCAGAAGCAGAGTCAGCCTGAGCAGCAGAAGCCCCAGCAGAAGCAGAGTCAGCGCCAGGGGGTGGGATGGTGACCCTGTCCTTCTTGTCAGGGCTGGCAGAAGATGGCATAGGCTTTCTCTTCTTCCCCATGGTTGTTGGCTGGAGATGTGTCTGGCAGCAGGTCTTTCCTCTGA
Organism: Laticauda colubrina; assembly: GCA_015471245.1. NCBI lineage: Eukaryota > Metazoa > Chordata > Lepidosauria > Squamata > Elapidae > Laticauda > Laticauda colubrina. The sequence goes on along the minus strand of BLBF01000043.1, from coordinate 840,561 downwards.
ATGGTGACCTGCTTGTGAGCTGCATACTTTTATATCCGCAGGGCTGATGCAATGCATCCTCCCCGCATGCACAGTGAATGCTTTGCATCCGCTAGGCATCTGCTAGGCGTCCGTGATGCATCCGCGTCATCTGCTAGGCATCCGCTAGGCATCCGTTCCTTCCGCTGCGTGTCCGCTTCGCTGTGCTCCCCCGGAAGCCCTGTGGATGTGCCATCCACTTCCGTCTGCTAGGCTTCCGTTAAGCATCCGCTTAACATCCTCGCTACGTCCTCTCCCCGTCCGTTCCTTTCCGTTGTTGTCCGCTCTGTTTATGCAAATTTGGGGCACTTTTGAGA
>BLBF01000043.1:821999-835226 GCA_015471245.1 Laticauda colubrina | reverse complement strand
CTGTTTTGAAGGCAGTCTTGATGTGATGCCTGTGTAGTATCTTACTGATTTTATCTGTGGTACCTCTTATGTAGGGCAAGACAGCTGTTCCATAGATCTGTTGATCTTCTAGGTCTCTGTTATGTCTTGGTGTGTTTTTGTGGATCAAGTTGGTGATTTTGTTTTTGTGGAAGCCATTGGCTGTCAATACTTCAGTCAGGGTGCCTAGTTCAGTCTTTATATGTGTCTTGTCTGCCAGGCATTTGGTTCTGGTAATTAGGGTTTTCGCTACGGAATTTATCTGTGCTGGGTGGTGGTGGGATTGGGCGTTGAGGTAGCGGTTGGTGTGTGTTTTCTTTTGGTATATGGTGTGTATATATATATATATATGTTTTCTTAGGTTTTCGCGGGTACTTACATGTGTGTTGTTTAGCTTCCTTCGGGTATTATCCCACGTCATTGTAGTTCTGTTAAAGTTGTAGCAACGTTTCAGCAAAATCTCATCTGCCATCCTCAGGCTTCTGAGGATGGCAGATGAGATTCTGCTGAAACGTCGCTACAACTTTAACAGAACTACAATGACGTGGGATAATACCCGAAGGAAGCTAAACAGCACATATATATATATATATATATATATATATACACACACACACATATATATAAATAAAAAACACATTCCATTCCAATTCAATTCTATCATTAATCCGCATTAAAATCTTAACATCTTTAACATTTCTTTTCAATTGAATATCATACTTCCTTGGGAGCACTTATAAACTTTCCATGGTTAATTCTTTTTTTCCCGTATTTCTTACTTATATTTTTTTAAATCATTACTAATAACTAAAAATGTTCCCTTTTAATTCTCTCAATTATTTTAATTCATTTATTTATTAACAAACATCCCACTACATTACAATAAATATTTTATCCATCATCATATTTTCTAAAATTATTTCTATTTGTAATATAACAATGCTATCTTATGTAGCTTTGCAGAATCCCTTTTACAATTAAATTTTCACCCATTATCTCCAAACAAACTTATGGTTACAATCCTTATATCTTTTCCCTCTTTCTCCATTTCTTGTTTCTGTCCTTTACAACTTCTTTTCCTTGCTTTCTTCTCCCTCTTCTTCCTCCCCTTTTTACCCCCTTGTCTCTCTACTTCAAACTCTCTCATCTGTAATCCCCTCTTCTGTTGCTTTCTAATATTATACTTATCTTTCAAATTGTTGTTCTTCTTTTTGGTTGTTTTTTTTTGTCTTAAACCTTTCACTCTCTTTCCTCCCTTTTCTTTTTTCCCCCTACTTAAAATTATTTGATCATTAAAGATGATAATCTTCTTTTAGAAAGAAGATAATCTTCTTTTTCCCAAAATTCTTGTTCTGCAAGCATTTCTTGTTGCTTCTCATAGTTCTAGATCTCCATTTCTAAGAATTGAAACACGACGTCAAAAGAACTTCTCCCTTCTTGTGCATCTTCTTTCCATTTTTAAAATTCCATTTTCAGTTCTTCTAAGAGTGTTACTACTTTAAAAAATTTTAAACAACCATGCAGTTAATTTTATCTAGATACAAAAAAACCAAAGTCACCAAGTAATCCAAATAATCGAAGGCTGTTTCTACTTGCTTCTTTTTTCCACATTCTCTTCCTGGGGTTCTATTATTTTGTTACCAAGTTTCCATTAAAATGTATCTTTGAGGAATCTTGTTAAAATTTCACTGTGAGTTCCTTTTAATTACAGTTCCATTCCTTAATTCCAGGTAGTCTCCTCCATTTTTCCAGATCCTGCCTTTCTATTCTTTTTTTCTCCTTTCCAGCTTTTAAAAGCTTTTAAATGTCCAGAAATCTTTATTATCCCTTTGACTTTTATTTTCAGCTTAGATGCCTATTGATGTCAAAGTGGTTTTTTTCCAATTTCTTGTTTAAATCTCTTAGCTGTCAGTATAAGGAAAGGAAGAAAAAAAAAACTAATTCTTTCCATTCTCTCTCTTCTTTGCAGCTTCAAAATCTTCTTTGGAAACAATGTTGTTAAGTTTAATTCCAGGGTACCTTATTTGTTACTTTTTCTGTTTCACCCAGTCAACCAAAACTTTCTCTTCTTATCTTCCTCCTGCACATTCTTTTCCAGTTGAGTTCTTTTTTGTGGTGGCCATTTCTGACCACTGCTGCAACCGCCTTTGGGAAAGGGAGTAATGGCCAGCTGGGGAGGAGAGATGCTGCTCTCCTCAACCCTGAAAGCAGTCTCCCCCCTCTGCACCACCTCTAAGGGGTGGCTTAGCCCCAAAACCAGCCGGCTCGGGGTGCTCCAGTGGCGAGCACGGATCAAAACCTCGGATAGACGAGGTTTTGGTCTGTTGCCGAAGAAGCTCAAACCGGAAGTCCTCTGTGAAACTATTGATACTGGAGTCTGGAGTTGAAATTGAAAGAAAGAAGATTGAAATGACCTTGAAAAGAGAACTGGAAATTCTGTTTTGATTCATTAAAGAGCCTTGGACATTTAGTGTCAGTGGTTTGCTTTCTGGCAGAACTGTTTGTTATACTCTTTTTTTAAAACTTCCCCTCCAGCTGGATTTTTGTTTTATTTTTTTATTAAGGGAAATACATAGATTTCTATTTTTAAAATGTCTTTTAAATCTTTTTATTCTCCACCCTTTCTTCTCTTTGTATTTTTTCTTTTTTATATATAATTGGAACCAATTGGATTAAGTGCCTGAAGACAAGTGCCTGAAGATTTTTCCCCTTCCCTTCCCTTCCCTTTTTTATTTTTTTTTCTTTTTAATTTTTATTAGGGTGGCAGTTATCTGTCATTGTTTTTTCTTCTTTTCTCTCTTTTTATCAAGCACTACAAGATGAGTAGAAAGACAGCAACCTCAGCCTCCTCAATACCAATTTCTTCCTCTTCACTATCTGGAGGACAGCGATCAATATAGATGATGTTGCAACAGGGGGAAAAAAAGGGAAGTGACACTCCAGATGATTATGCAAAGAATCCAAATGATACAAGCAAAAACAGACAATATTGAAAAGAAAATGGAAAATATTGAGCAAAGAACTGAAAAGACAGATGAGAAAGTTGAGAATATCCAACAGTTGATGAGGAAATATGAGGATAGATTCAAGAAAATTGAAGAACAAGATGTACAAAGAGATAAGAAAATTGGACATATTGATACTCGATTGAGTGAAGTTTAAAGAGACAAGAGCAGATCATTGGGATGGGAAATCAACAGGTCAGAATTTTATCTTAGATTCCAAAATATAGAAGAAGAAAAGGGTGAAAACCTTGCTAAAATGACAGAAATCCTGGTGGAAGCATTACAGATAACTAAAGAGAAGATGATGGATGGAATGGACAAAGTATTCCATGTCTATATAAGATACACAATGAGAAATAAATTACCAAGAGAAGTTCATATTAGATTCACTAAGAAAACTATTAAAACACAGATACTGCAGGAGGCAAGAGGGAAAACATTAAAGTATAAAGATAAAGAAATTGTGGTACTGAAGCAAGTACCGAGAAGAGTGAGAGAGATGAGAAGATAATACATATTTCTGACTAAAGAGTTACTTAAGAGAGGAGTAAACTACAGATGGTTGATACTAGAAGGTTTCATATTCACCTGACAGGAACAAAGACACAGAATTGACACAGTTGAATTGAGTTATTCTATCTAGAATATTTTAGGAGGAAGATACAAGAAAAAAAGAGTAGCTAATTGAATTCCAAGAAGAGTATATAACAGCAATTGAAAAAGAAGGAACTGTAGGTGGTGTACCCAGAGAGCAAGGAGAACCAAGATCTACTAGAACAACAAATCCTTCTTATAAATTCTAAAATGGATGAGAGAAAATTGGTTACAATTAATATCAATGGACTCAATTTAGCTACTAAAAGAAGAAAAGTATTTCATAAATTAGAGAAATTAAAATTTGATATTATCTTCTTACAAGAAATACATATTAAAAAACAACACGAACACTTATCGAAACACCAAAAATTAGGAAAATTATTTAGACCATTGACACAATGTAAAAAGAGAGGAGTGTCTAATATATATATTTATATATTAGAGATACAATCCCTGCAGAATAAATCTATATAGATGATGATGGAAGGATCTTGATGGTGGAGATAATGAACGATAATGTAAAAATACTTTTAATAGCAATCTATGCTCCAAATGACAACCAAGAAGAATTTTACAGGAAACTGCATATGAAAATAATTGAACTGGACTATGTTAATATTTGTATAATGGGAGATTTTAATCGACTAATTAATGATAAATTGGACTACAAAACACAGAAAACAACAAAGAAAATTAGAAAGACATTACCAAAATCCTTCTTTTGAATGATAGAGGAAATAAACTTAAAAGATGCATGGAGAGAGAGAAATGCAGGAAATAAACAGTATTCTTTTTATTCAAATAGACATGCATCAGGGGTGGGATTCTACAGGTTCACACCTATTCATTAGAACTGGTTGTTAACATTCTAAGCAGTTCGGAGAATCGGTTGTTAGAAGAAATTACTGGCCTAATCCTATAAGGAAGGCAGGAAGGAAACATTCTGGTGTTGCTTACAGAAACTGTCACTCTGTTAACTCTTATTACATTCTTGGCAGGACTAGATTTCCTATGTCAGAAACATCTCTGGAGTTCCCCCCCCCTTTTGATGGTACTTTGCTTGTGTGGAGTGACCATTGAAAAAAGTGACTTATGACCATTTTTCATACTTACGACTGTTGCAGCATCCCCACAGTCATGAGAGGCCAGGCGAGGAGATGCATACCTCGATGTGAGTGATACTGAGTTGGCCACACCCAGCCAGTAACATGACCACCAAACAATGCCCACCCAGTCACATGACCACCAAGCTATGCCCACACCCACAGAACCGGTTGTTAAAAAATTTGAGTACCACTCCTGTGCATCATGGTCCAGAATAGATATGGTATGAGCCTCAACAGAATTTAAATTCAAATGACATTTGTGTATAATTATATTGATACACTGACAAATCCTAAGCAAAATTTTTAATTTCACTTACTATCTTGGAATTATTAGCCATTGAAATGTTTTGCTAGGAAGCATGGTCATATCAAGTTATTCACCCATCTATCTTGCTGTTATGTACAATTAAATCATAGTAATTAAATTGTTAATTAAGTCCCTGGAGGAATGAAGGAATTTCACACAGAAATTCTGTTATTTTTGTTCAATTATAAGATTGAGGAATTTAAGACAAAAACTAAGCTCTCTTCACTCTCAGGATTATGGAGAAAAGAATTTCAAGGGGAAGATGTACCATTACTTGCTCTGGTTGAATTGGACAGCCAGTCACATCTGACCTCCAAAATCATTTTACACATTTAATGGAGCTTTCTTGAATCATCAATGACCATAATCCTAGAACAGATTTCAAGTCCAGAATTTGAGCCTGTTCAATTGTAAATCAGGTCAGTCATTAAGCAGATCATCAGGTGACTGATCTGATTATATAGCTTTTTGTTGGTCAAGTTGATGCCAATTTCTGGCAGAAAAATTGTAAGTTGCAGTTATATGACAGCAGGTTGCTACAAGCAGCCTTTTGGAGCATCTGTTATAACTTAGAACAGTTGCTAAACAACCAATTATTAAGTAAGGATGACCTGTAAACAGGTGTGTAATTCAAATTTCTTAACCACTGATTCTGTGGGCCTAATTTGTGGGTGTGGCTTGGTGGTCATGTGACTAGCTGGGCATGGCTTGTATGTAAATATTGTAAATATATATGTAAAGATTGAATTTTTTATTTTAAAAAAAGAGCAACTTTTACCCCAAATCAGGCAAAGCAGATAGGCAGATTGAGTTGCTTGAAGAATCACAGCTTCACTCCCAGATCTACCTTTCTTCAATCTGTTGCTTGAGTCTGCACTGAAAAATAGAAGCTCTGCTCTCAGGCCACTACTCTCTTCTCCAAACCCCTGAATACCACCCCTGATTGGGCCTCAGGAAAGCCTCCTAGGCAGGTCGGGTGGGGAGGGGAGGAGCCAGCCAGTGGTGCGATTTGCCAGTTCTCCGAACTGTGCAGAATGTAACAACCAGTTCTATAGAACTGGTCTGAACTGGTAGAATCCCATTCCTGCCTATACAGATCCTTGATATGCAATTGGGACTGACATTTTTTTCAGCCACTTCAGTTTAATATCAATAGTTACCAATATCCTATTAAATATTTTAATGACAGTAATAACAAGCAATACAGGGAGTTCTTGACTTACGACCTGTCACTTAGGGATTGCTCAAAGTTATGATGGATCCACATAATGGTATTTATGACCTGGATTGAATGTTCTGACAATTCTTCCATCCATCCAGTCATGTGAGTTCAGGCATTTGGCAACTGGCCCACATTTTAAGATCATTTGTAACATCCCATAGTCATGTGACCATAATTTACAAAAACTAGTGTTTACTTCCAGTTTTGGGCAAACAAAAATGTACATTGTGCAAAATGGGTTTGCTTAAAAATCATTGTGTTTGCTTAATGACCATGGCATTCTCTTAACAACTGCCAAAAAATATGAATGGTTTGGTCAAATGGGTGCCTTGACTTACAACCATCACTGACAATACAACAGAAATTCTGGGGTCCATTTCAGTTGTAATACCAGGACTACTTGAAAAAGTTAAATTCAGTGATGGAAAGAAAAAAACCCAGAAAAGTACAAAAGTTGGAAAAAGAAAAGAAAAAAGGAGTAACACAAAGGAAAGAAATATATAAAGAAGTCACTTCCAGTTTATATTTACTGTAAGCATAGATTAATTACTCCAGAGAACTATAAGAACATTCTGTGGAAACACCACAGCATTCACTTGCTGCCCTTTACCTAGAAGGAAACCATCTTCCCTGTTTCATAATGTGTAACAGATGCTTGGCTCACGCCTGAAATAAAAGCAACCTCATTGCACAATTGATTTCAGCAAGGAAACAGATTTCACTATCCAGGTCCCTGAAGGTTACTATTTACTGAACAATCGTTATGTTTATTGAAATGAACATACTCACTACTTTTTCAGAAGAGGATATATAGCTTGCCAAGATAGATTCCTTTAAAAATAATTAGATTAATGAACTAGAACATTTATTACGGCAATGAATGTACTTTCTAGCTAGATGTGACTGTTATTTTTTATGGGCAAAATTACCACTAAAGTAACAAGATGCCTTTTTATTTTTTAATGCATGAGTTTCTAATATATTAAATTGCAAACAAGGAACTAAAAAATGGGTTTGCTGTATTTTTAATGATGAAATTGCAGCCATTTTCTTGTAAGGGGTCTTGGGTGATAGTTGGGGATGCAATGCAAAAATGGTTTGACATTTCCTTCTCCCAGCAATTTTTTTCAATGTTGCAATCCATTTTATAGACTTAGCTTTTTTTAGAGTCTTTTCATCCAAGTGTAGATCAGCACTTGAACCAGTTTAGTATTTCAAGACCAGCCAAGATTCCCTGATTACTACATTGTACCAATTTCAGTTGAAATCCTTCTATGGGCTTTATGGTTAAAATTCTGATGGGCTCTTTTGTCCCCTTTCTGTTTTCCTCAAACGAACACTTATCATGCCAGGTTTGGAAGTCTTAAATCCTACATCAGTAGTCCACATTTAGATAACAGCTACAATACAGAACAAAGTATTATTTTTCCCCATTTCCTTCCAAAGGTTTTGATACAGACAAGGTATTCATTCTTCCTACTTTTTTCTTTTCATTTTCAAAAAATTGTTTTTGAAGACATTTAAAGAGTGGAAATAAAAAGAAATAGGAGAAGGAAAGAAAAAAATGCATAAGGACTTTGAGAGGAGGGGGAATCTGTGGAAATCAGATAGGTTTTCTGTTGGACATCTAAAAACTTCAAGACAGTCATCACAACTAGGTGATCATATGGTCATGTCCACCACTTGCTTTCCTGGATGCTTCAGCTGGGATGAATTGTTTCTTCATCTGGGATCTGATTATAGCTAAAGTCGCTTGGCCACCTGAACAATTGAATTACAGTGATGTGGTCATTTTATATCTTACATTTGCTTTTTTGATTGACTCCTATGTAAAAGAAGTGGATGAGCTTAAGTTCTAGATTTTATGTACAACCCCATCTTGATTTGCTGCCACTAGAACACCATCAAATATTGTCATCAAATTTTAATGTTCAATATATGCAAAGAGAAAGATATTATATTAATGAAGGGAAAGAACCATATAATTAAGTTTAAATTAAATTATATGTAATTTAACGCTGGAACTGGCTACTTCTTTATACTGGTTTCATTTTTTTAAAGTGTGACCTGTGCACAACGCAAAGGCCAAATGTATATGTATGTGTATACACAGTGTTTCTCCAACAATGCCACCTCCCCCAATAGGAAGTCCCAGAATGCTTTATAGGCATAAAATGAAATTAAGCCTCTCCCCCCAAATTAAGGCCTATATTAAACATGTGAAATGTGGGGGAATGGCGGCGGGGGGGCTGGCCATTAGGAAGTACTTTTGTTGCATACCATATGCATTTCTCCTGGGGTGGGCCGATACTGTGCTGCAGCCCCGGGAGATTCGCCTCCCTATGTGGGGTTGGGCTGCCCTCTCAGGCAGGGCAGTCTTTGTCATACCGGTAGTAGGGCATCATTTTTAAAAGAATTGGCTTTGCCTTCGAAGGCGAAGGGAAGGCTGCAACAGGACCATCTGAAGCCGAGTTTCTCCACCAGGCTCCGGTTGCAGGGAGAAGCCCTGGCTGGCTGCACATGGCTGTGCCAAACGACACAGCGTTGCTCTAAACGCAGCAGCACGGGGAGAAGGGAAAGCAATGGTGGCGGAAGGTTTCCCAATATGAAGTGCCCCACCAACGCCGAGGTCAACATCCAAGCTGTCATCACCTACCCACCCAAGGATGCAAGGGGGGGAATTAAGTCACCCCCTGAAAAGATGGCCTAGCCATTTTTGTGGGGGGGGTGTCAAAAAAAAAAGGGCCGGGCTTATTTTGTGAGAAACACGGTAAGTTTATTCCATTGTCTAATATTCCTTCTTGTTTTGTACTTTAGAGATAGGACTGCTGTTATGACATCTTTTTAGTTGGTTAATGGATTAAAATAATCAGTTAAATCATTAATTAAATACTATGGCAAGATACTGATCAAGGTAAACCAAAATTAATAACTTAGATGTTTAATTGTTGAGTAATCCAACAATTTTATTGAAATAGGTATATCCATAAGTTGTGGTTAAAAAAAAGTCAAAATGGCAGCTACAATACACTTAAAAAGCAGGATAAATTTAAACAGTAACAATTTTGATTACTGTATATATTCGCATATAAGCCGACTTTAGAACGCTTTTTTTTTTTTTCAAATTTGGGGGTCGGCTTATACGCGCATAAATCTGATTTCTGATACAAATGACATGACGATATGACACTGCTTCTCAGATCACGCAATATCGATATTACCATACAGCGATATATACAGCACATTTCTTTTTACTCTGGGTGCCTCCATTTTGCTTTTTCTACCACCGGATATAACACGCTCTGATTGGTTAGTCATTCACGTGACCGCTTTAGTGTTTGCGATCGTCACATGAAACTTTGTGTCCAGTTTCTCTGCATTTAGTAAAGTTCCGTAGTAAAATTCATTAAAATATACCCATGTCTGATGTTAAAAGAAAAAGAATGTCTTATGCTGCTTCTTTTAAACTAAAAGTAGTGAAGGCTGCAGAGGAAACAAGCAACTTGAAGCAGCAAGAACCTTTGGAGTGGATGAGAGCAATATTAGAAGATGGAGAAAGGATAGTACATTGGATTGCACCCCCAGTTCAAAACGTACAAAAAGAGGTCCCAAAGCTGGGCAATTCCCTGAAATGGAAAAGCACATTCTGGAGTGGTTTGAGGCTCAAAGGCAGAATGGCTACAGTGTGTCTAGATTGGCTGTGCGCTTACAAGCATTGCAGATGGCCAAATCTGGAAAATACCAAGGTACCTCAACTTTCACAGCTTCCCCGGGCTGGTGTACAAGGTTTTTGAAGAGAACTGGGATATCACTAAGACAAAGAACAAACATAGCCCAAAAGCTGCCATCAGAATTTGAGGAAAAGGTGATGAACTTCCAACGTTTCATGATAAATAAACGAAAGACTGGTGATTTTCCTCTCAGCAGGATTGGCAATATGGACGAGACCCCTATGTGCTTTGACATGCCAAGCACTAAAACATTGAACCAAAAGGGTGAAAAAACAGTTCTTATTAAGACAACAGGGCACCAAAAAACCCATTTTACAGTGGTGCTGAGTTGCACTGCAGATGGGGTGAAGCTACCCCCGATGGTAATCTTTAAATGAAAAACCCCTCCAAAGGACAAATTTCCTAGTGGTGTGGTCATCCATTAGCATCCAAAAGGATGGATGGATGAAGAAGGCGTAATCAAATGGATAAATCAAGTGTGGGTGCGCAGAAATGGAGGTCTTCTCAAGAAACACTCCATGCTAGTCTGGGACCAATTCAAAGCTCACCTAACTGAAAAGGTAAAAAGGAGTTTAAAGGAGTCAAACACCATTCAGGCAGTCATACCAGGAGGGTTGACTGGAATGCTACAACCCCTAGATGTCAGCCTGAACAGACCCTTCAAGACACACATGCGAAACCTGTGGACACAGTGGATGGCAGATGGCAAGGTTGAACTAACAGCCAAAGGAAACTACAAACGCCCTCCTTTGCCCACAGTTGTGTCTTGGGTGAAGACTGCATGGGATATGATTTTACAAGAAATGGTACAGAAATCCTTTTTAAAATGTTGCATTAGCAACAAATTAGATGGCACTGAAGATGATGTATGGCAGGAGGATAGCAATGAAACTGAAAATGAAGACAGTGATGAAGTGGCAGAAAATGAAAATGAAGATCAAGATGAAGAAATGTGGGATGAAGATAATGTCCAGTATACATTGGAGGACTGGAAACATCTCTTTGGGGAATCTGAGGACGAGGGTGATGGTGAGGATGAATTTGAAGGATTCTGAGACACAGTTTAATTTGTGAAAATAAATAAAAGTAAAACACAACAATAATGGCTTTTATTCTCATTTGTGCTCTTCTGCAAGCTTTTGCTATGGTAAGTGCATATATTACCATTATATAACATCAGATTCTTTACATACTGGGTAATTAACTTAATATTGTTTCCTACACAAATGCTTTGATAATGAACCTTCATCAGTGCATTGCATATTGATACTCTTTTGTTATTAGCCCAAACAACACACCATGGTATTTGGGAGTCGGCTTATATGCGAGTTTTTGCAAAATTCCTCATTTTGGGGCAGTTTTTAAAGGGTCGGCTTATGTGAGATCGGCTTACGGTATACTTATGGATACATTGTGGAAGAATCAAGCGATAGTAAAAGATTCAAATATTGTTAGGCTAAATTGTCTAAAATATTACTAAGTTGAATGCAAGGTACACAGTGACTAGAAATGGTAGATCAGAATTTTAATATTCCAGATTAAATTTTTTGATCAGTTCTTACTATAATCTAAAGTTTACCATTGAGCAAATATCGTCAATATTATTAAAGAATATCAAACATTTTCAATGCATGAGGATAATAATTATATGAGATTCAGAATTATTAAAATACTGTACAGTTGTAGATGGAAAACCTCAACAATTGTTGGGGTTAAAGCTAATGGAAATGAACAGCAGGAACTTCTAATAAAGAGTATTTTTTTGTCCTTTGTTTTTGACAAAGGAAACATGAGGTTTACAATAGTTCCTATCCTACACACACACACACACACACACACACACATAATCTTCACAAGCAGCAGAAAAAGAAAAGGCTTCCCACTGAGAACCTGAGAACAACTTATTTTTCAGTAGTTCTATCCCGGTCACTAGTGGTTCCACAAAATCCAGGTTACCTAATGCAAAATTAAAAACATTCGCAGAAAAATATTGCTCTCTGTAGTGGAAGAAGATTTAGAATCAACCAACTCATCATTTGCCAAACTCCAACAATAGAAAAATATAAAGACTCTCAAACTAGAAAGATTTTGCTGTTGTTGCTTCTTTTTTTAATGGAATTTTTGAATAGAAAAATTGATGCAGATAAATTGGATTGCTGTAGATGCCAAAGAGAGAAATCAAAATTATGTAGATCTATACTACTTTTAACATAAAGTTATTGTCACCAAATCTTGCAAACCCGAATGCACTTCCCCAATCTTTCCTTCATGTGAAGAAAAGAGGAGCTGATCTGAGACTTAGATGAAGGACTAAAAGGGGAACTCATCAAATTTGCAGATGACACTAAAGTGGCACAGCCAACACCTCTGAAGACAAGCTCAGGATCCAAAAAGATCTTGACAAACTTGAACAATGGACCATTTCCAATGAATGAATTTTAATATGGAGAAAAGCAAAGTTTTACATTTAGGCAGGAAAAAATAAAGGTGTAAGTACAGATTAAGCAAGACCTGGCTCAAAAACAGTAACTGTGAAAGGGACCTTGGAGTCCTTGTGAAAGATCACTTGAATATAAGCCAGCAGTAGCAGCAGCCACCAAAAAAGCTAATACAATCCTTGGCATAGAATTAAGATCATGGGAAGTATTAGTACCACTTTATCAAACCTTAGTAAGACTACACCTGGAACACTGCAGCCAAATTTGATCACCATACTACAAAAAAGATGTTGAGACTTTGGAAAAAGTTCAGAGAAGAGCAACTATGATGATCAAAGTTCTGGAGATGAAAACATATGAAGAATGGCTGCAAGGTTTTGGGTTTGGATGGTCTAAGGAAAAGAAGATTAAGGGGTGACATGATAGCAGAATTTCAGTATTTGAGTGGCTGCCACAAAGAAGAGGGGGTCAAATTATTCTACAAAGCACCAGAGGCAGGACAAGAAACAATGGTTGGAAACTAATAAAAAAGAGAAACAAACTGGAATTAAGGAGAAATTTTCGAACAGTGAGGAGAGTTAACCAGTGGAACAGCTTGCCTCCAGAAATCGTGAGCGCTCCATCACGGAAGGTTTTTAAGAAGAGATTAGACAGGCACTTATCTGAAATAATATAGGTTGTCCTGCTTGAGCAGTGGACTGGACTAGAAGACCTCCAAAGTTCCTTTCTATTCTATTCTATTCTATTCTATTCTATTCTATTCTATTCTATTCTATTCTATTCTATTCTATTCTATTCTATTC
>BLBF01000043.1:811314-821989 GCA_015471245.1 Laticauda colubrina | reverse complement strand
TCTATTCTATTCTATTCTATTCTATTCTATTCTATTCTATTCTATTCCATTCCATTCCATTCTATTCTATTCTATTCTATTCCATACCATTCCATTCCATTCCACTCCACTCCATTCTTCACATATGGTACAGTTCTTTCTAGATTCAAGTTTATTTTATCTAACACCTCTGCACTGCAGTACCTTCTCCTCCTGTCCTCCAAGGCCATTCTTTCTGAGTTCTATATAGTCTTGGTCTTTCAATAGGACAGAGCTAGAAATGTCATCATTTAATAGAAAAGTTGGGCAGGGCTGACAAAAGAGGATATATTTGTTGAAAGCAGGCATAATAATTTTGTGGAGGCATACTGAATTGCATGTGAATGCATGTATGGGAGAAAAGGCATTGAAGAGGCACATTTATGGGGCCATATTTATGACCTGGGTTGTTCAAGAAAAGAGCCAGGATACGTTCTTTTAGACTGATGTGAAGCCCAAACATTTGCTATGTTGTCATGTCATCACACATATTTATCTCTTGTCATTTGAGTGTTGGCGTGTGAACCAGACTGTAAGCAGGGCTGTCCCCTTTTTTCCCTCTTTTTGCAGGGGAGAAGGGCTATGGCTTTAAGGCCAGGTCACATCACCCGACGGATGCAAAACGTATGTAAAAAGGACACAGCGGACGAGCAAATTTTCCATCTGTTGTTATCCGCTCTCAAAAGTGCCCCAAATTTGCATAAACAGAGTGGACAACAACATAAACAGAGCGGATGCATAGCGGATGACGCGGATGCGTAGCGGATGACACGGATGCGTAGCGGATGCAGAGCGGATGCATAATGGATCACTGCGCATGTGGGGAGGATGCATTGTGTCAGCCCCACGGATATAAAAGGAGGCAGCTCGCAAGCAGGTCACCATTCAGAGGAAAGACCTACTGCCAGACACATCTTCATCACAGACATCTTCATCATGGGGAAGAAGAGGAAGCCTGTGCCATCTTCTGCCAGCCCCGCCAAGAGGGATAGATTCACCATCCCACCCCCTGGCAATGACTCTGCTGCTGGTGGTGCTGCTTCTTCTGCTGCTGGTGCTGCTGCTGCTTCTTCTGCTGCTGCTGCTGCTTCTTCTGCTGCTGCTGCTGTTGCTGCTGCTCCTGCTGCTCCTGCTGCTGTTGGTGCTTCTCCTGCTGCTGGTGCTGGTGCTGCTTCTCCTGCTGCTTCTCCTGCTGCTTCTCCTGCTGCTGCTGTGGTGGACCAGCCCCAAAGCCCTGAAAGCCCTGATGCTGAAGGCCCTGCCAGAGGGAGGAAGAGGCAAGGCAAGGAGAAGGAGGAGGGAGAGAGGAAGCAGTACTCCATCACAGAGGACCATGAGGAGGAGGTGCTGGAATGGCATAGGGAGAATGAGTACCTGTGGAGGAAGGGCCACAGGCTCTATCGAGACACCAAGTGGAAGCAGGCAGTGGGGAGAGAGAAGGCGGAGAGCCTGGGCTACACTTCAGATGTCCTCCTTGGGTGGTGGAAGCATATGCACACCTGGTATGGGAAGCTGCACCTGAAGAAGTCCGGCCAGGCTGTGGTCAAGCTCACTGACCAGGAAACCTATGTCATGGCAAAGTGCAGCTTCCTGGAGGGTGAGGTCCACCACGGAGGAGCAGCCCCTCTGTCTACCCTCACTCTCAGGCAGCCAACAGACAGCCAGTCCACTTCTGGCCAGGAGACAGTGACCATGTCCGGGCAGGTGTCCACAGAGCGCCCCACGACAGAGACCCCCCCGACAGCTGCACACCCTGTGCCGGAGGACATGGAAAATTCTCTCACACACATGGAGCAAGAAGAAGCAGCGACCACCCGGGACCAACCCATACCCACCCTTAGCTCCACCTCCACAGAAAGCAGGCAGAGAGCCAGACTGGAGGGACAGAGCCACACTGTCCTCTTGGAGATCAGGGACACCATCAAGAACAGCACAGATCTCCTCTCTCAGCTGGTACACTTCGAGATTCCTTCCTCAAACCGCAAGCCCTTCCTCACCTACATGACCCAGACCCTCATGGACATGCCTGAGCCCCAGTACCAGGTGATGAAGGAGCAGATCATGGCACTGCTGCACCACCCTCCAGGCCCAGCTGAATCGGCTCCCACCCACTCCAGGTCTGCTCCTCCACCCCAGGCGATGTCACAGCCCTTCCAATGCTTTCAACAGCCCCTCTCCGACCAAGGCTACGGCTACCAGGAGTTCCAGCAGCACAGGCAGCCCTTCCCAGTCCAGGCACAGATTCCTCGCATGCCACAGGTGCCACCGATGCCACCGATACCACCGATGCCACAGACGCCACAGACGCCACAGATGCCACCGATGCCACAGATGACACCGATGCCACAGACGCCACTGATGCCACAGACACCACAGATGCCACTGACGCCACAGATGTTTCCTCGCACACCACAGATGCCTCACCTCGCCCAGTTGCACACCAGACATCCCCACTACACTCCTCCTTCCTCCACCCCACAACCAAGCCCGGCCTCAGAACATCTGTCATCGGTCCTGTGCCTGACATCCAAGGTCCTGGATGAAGGCGCTCTCAACCTCACTGGGCTGAGCCAGCTTTCTGAGAGCTTCCTGAACACACCATCTCCTGTTGTCCTCTTGGGGCCAGGCACCCCAATGGCACCTCAGACCAGCACTCCAGTCACTGCCACCTCCACAGTCCCTGTCCCCTTTACACCTGAGACCATGGACATGCCTCAGAGTGACTGAGAACATTGCCAGAGACTGAGTTGTTACCGGTTGAATTTATCATTGCTTGGGACACTTTTCTTGTTTCCTTTTGCTTTTTAAATAAAGTCCTACACTTTACTGTTATTAATAAAGGTTTTCTTTGTTTCACACATTTGGGTCATTTCTTTTACTTAATAAAGTCTTGGTGGAAACTTTTAGAAAATGGTCAAGCCTTTGCATGCTTATGGGATGGGCAGGGATACCTGTGGGATGGCTAATAGCTATGGGATGGCTAATAGCTGTGGGATGGTTAATAGCTGTGGGATAGATAAGCCTCCAGTGCAAGCATAGTGGGACTGTATGGTCCACCCTCCCAGGTGCCACAACTATGGCCTTTATTATCAGTAACAATTTAATCATTGATCCACACATTTCAAAATAAACAAAACTCTTTATTAATGCCCTATTCATTGTAAGGCCACTCAACATACATGGCACAATCTCATCAGTGTGATGAGACAGTCTCAAGGAAGCATCCATTAAGCATCTACCATCCTGTCTTGCCACTCCCCTACTCCAGCTGGGGAGTTGCACCAGTGTTTCAGGAGGTTGCGCTGCTTCTTCCCTTCACGTGAAGCTCTGTTGGGGCCTGGTACATCCACAGTGTCTATCAGGTTTAGTCCTTGCCTCTATTCACCAGGCTCCATGTCCCCATTGCCTTGTTGGTGGTCCATAAGCCTGTTCTGCAATGCTGGGTAGCGGGTGCGCATGAGATTGTGCAGGATGCAGCAAGCTTCCACGATGCTCCTCACAGTCCGTGGATGCTGCTGCATGGTGGTGAAAAGTACCTGGAACCTGTTGGCCAGGATGCCAAAGGCATTCTCCACCACCCGCCTTGCCCTGGACAGCCTGTAGTTGAAGATCCTCTCTTCATGGGTGAGGCATCTGGAAGTGTAGGGCTTCATGAGGTAGGTTCTGAGGGAAAAGGTGTCATCCCCCACGATGAAGTAGGCCACATCTTGTGTGTCGTTGGGTAGGGGATCTGGATCTGGGAAGCCCATGATGAGGTTGTGTTCCAGCCCCTCCTTGAGGTCACTGGCATTGTATATCTGGGCATCTGACGATGACCTGTTGCCTGAAGCATCGATGTACATGAAATTGTAATCAGCATTGACCATGGCGAAGAGGATGTTGCTGAAGAAGCCCTTGTAGTTGAAATAAGTGGACCCTGACTTGACTGGAGCTTTGCAGGCCACGTGCTTCCCATCTATGGCTCCAATGGTGTGGGGGAAGTTCTACCTCTGATACCACTGTTCTGCAAGTTTCCTCCAGCCATCTTCACTGGAGGGACACTGGAGGAGCTCCTCCAGGTATTCTTTGATGATGGCCTGCACCACTTCTCTGACCACAATGCTGATGGTGTTGTGTGGTACCCTCCAGGCATACTGCATGTTTCTGTACGTGGTCCCGGAGGCCAGGTGGCACAGAGTCAGTGCCACCTTCAGCCCAGTGTCCAGGCTGGGATGGAAGTTGGTGCTCTGTTTGGTCAACCTGGGTCTCAGACGCTCCACAATTTTGTCAAACATGGCTGGTGGCATCCTCATGAAGTTCTGGAATGCACGAGAGTCTTTGTTCCTCAGCTCCACCATCAACTTGTCATAGAGTCCAAACTCCGCTCTTCTCCCGATTCATCGTCGGACCCAGACACTTCTTGGATGCCTCCTTTTCTTCCCATAGTAAAGGTGAAAGAGCCTGAAGAGGGCTTGGTTCTGGTGTTGAATGATGGCGGCTACCAAAAGGAGCGTGCGATGATCCATGGTGGAGAAGAATGGATGCTGTGGAAGAGCAAGAGCAAGGCTAAAGAGGTCTGCACACCAGGGCTGCTGGACTGAAAGTGAGATCCAGTTGATTTCCTCCCCCTTTTTAAAGGAAATGTCGGTTTTCCACTTGGTGTCCTTCCGCATTCTCCAGGCATCCTCCAGACATCCTAAATATCTGAGATACGTCCCCTATACAAACGTTTTTTTCCGTTTTAATGCTTTATATCTGAGCTGCATCCGCTTTCATCCTTTCTACGTCCATGCTACTAACGCTGTGTGTCTGTTCCGCGTCCGTTTCGCTTCCTCCCTGTGTCCGTTTTCCGCTGGAGCGGATGTGAGTTGCGCGGATGCGCAGTGGATGCCTAGCGGATATAGTGGACGCGTAACGGATGACGACGGACGTATAACGGATGTTCCCCGAATGCGTAGCGGATGTAGAACAGACGCGTTATATACTTCATCCGCTCAAAAAGTTTTGTGCAGCTCAAAACTTTCTGAGCAGATGAAATGTCAGTAGACGGATGCTGGACGGATAGAGAGTATGAAAAACGTATGCAGTGAGTACACAATGAATGCATCGCGTTTTCCAATGGATGGCAAGCTTTTTTTAACGTTTTATATCCTCTTTGCATCCGTTGGTGCAGTGTGACAGGGGCTTTAATTATTTCTGAACGAGAGTTTTCCTATTTTTTCCCTTATACTGGTAGGAAACTACATTGCAACTTTTCACTGAATTGAAATAAAAAAATATTTTTAGGAGCCACAAAAACCACAAAAAGGTTTCAAGGCTTTACATAGCTTTTGGGTTTGTAAATTATCAATCCTTATTTAAAGTATAAACTAAACATTTTTAAGGTCCCAATTTTCATACAATACAACATTCAGCTGAAATTTGATATTCCAGTTGCACAAAAAAGTTGTGTGTTTTCCCGGTAGTTTTGACTGAAAAATGAAATGTGTTCATTTATATGTTAGACAATGTGTATTAGACTTCCGAAAGACTTCAAATCTCTCCATCAAAAAAGAAAATCAGCCTTACAATTTAAGGTCCTCCGAACCATTGATTGTAGTGAGAAGACATTGTGTAAGAATTCTATGTTTTCTGAATATTGTTTATCTTTCAACAAGTTGCCTCAAATTCAACAATGATAGATAGAGAAAGGTAAAGATAAAAATAGAAGCCAAATTGATCAGAGATGCATTCAGCCAGTTTTGACAGGTTCTGGAGAACCGGTAGTAGAAATTTTGAGTAGTTCAGAGAACCGGTAAATACCACCTCTGGTTGGCCTGCATCTATTTGCTGCCTCCCAAGTCCCAGCTGATCAGAGTCCTACCTGATTGGCTGGGTCTTTTTTTGTTGCCCTGCACAGGAGAATGCAGATGGAAAGCAGGTTAGTGGGTGGGGAGGGAATGTGGATTTTACAGTATCCTTCCCCTCCCACACCCACAAAGCCACTTCCACCAAACACACCATGCCCACCAAGCCACGCCCACAGAACTGGTACTAAAAATTTGAATACCACCACTGAATTTGATGTAGATGCTCCCACCTTAGATCTGAAGGCAGTGAGATGACTTTGGTCTCATCACATCATAAACAGTCAAATTAAACATCTTGGATATTACATAGATTCAGTGACATTGTTTTCTAAATAACACTCTGATAGTGTTTTTTTTTTTCAGGATGATGTTTGATTTCACAGTCTTGGGATTCCCTGGTAGTAGTTTATTCAAACATTTTATTAAGATTTACACCAGATAGATTCATAAAAACTTGCAGCCTTCAACTAGAAAAACAGGGCTACTTTAATTTGTACAACAGGATCAATCTTACTTAACATTTCAGGCTTTTTTTTTCCTTACTAAAGAACAAAAACAGCCTTTTTCTTGTTAAAATCAGCTTTCTGCAATACATTTCTGGGCAGCAACAGGGCATTCCAACCCATTTCTTTCCTGCAAATGGTGGTTGCCCTCTTCCTAGCCTCCATCTTGATTTTAGAATCTCAGAGCTGAAAAAATGCTGAACAATCATTGCTTTATCACCTGTGACTCTCTGGAAGCAGATAGTCCTTTCCCCCACCCCCCTCAGCATTGAAATTAGCTTATGGAAGCAAAGTTTGAATGGCAAATTCCTGTTATTCCAAAATGGTCCATGCGGAAGCACATTTCCTTATCATTTGAGCTCCAGAATGCACCCATGGAACTATCAGTTCTCAGAAATGAGCCCATCTCTTCTCTTGGCTGGATTTAACAAGATGAGCTACAAAAGGAGCCCCTGATATGACATATCTTGGTAGAAAGAAAGAGAGTGGAAACTGGCTAGCAATGTTCATTTCTTGTCTTGTCTTTTTCCTTTCTGCTCTTCACAATGCTGTTTCACTTGTAGGTAAGTGACTGTCAGGTCTTTGACATGAATGAAATGTTCATATGAAATAACAGCATTCCTCCCATTTGGGAGGAAAACATAGGAGAACATATATTTCATATTGATATTTAATGCAATGATTTAACCCTAATGGTAATAATAGATTGGTAAGATGGGTCTGCTTAAATAGTACGGGCGAGGTTTCTATGGCACAGGGCTATCATATTTCAAATCTTTTTTTGGCTATCTGACTATTAAATAATAATAATAAAAAATCCAAAACACCATTCCCCACCTCCAATATGTTCACTGAAGATTGCAGAGTGGGAGGGTATTATAATAAACCCAGAATAAATTCATACTACATGAAATATATATATATGTGTGTGTGTGTGTATATATATATATATATATATATATATATATATATATATATATATATATATATATATTCCTAGTTAGATATTCTGTTAAGTTGCAGTTTTATATGAGTTCAATAAGTTTTTAAAGCAGCAGCATGATAACTTTACTGTTTCTAATTCTAAAGGCAAAAATAGTTTTCTCTTACAAAATTAGTTCCTGAGTACTATATTAAAACTATAATCTTGTGCCTATTTCTTTTTGGACAATCTCATTTGAACTCATTGGGAGATACTGATTTATAATCATAATTTAAATGATTACTTTGTAGATGATTGCAAAGGTAAGCTTTCAGGATTGGAGTAATGCAAAGATACCTGATATATTGTTTAACGCATTAGCTAAATGTCTGAAAAGCATTTTGCTCTTTCTTTCACCTCCATAAAATCATAATTAAAGAGTTGAAAATGTATTACAGGTAGTCCTTGACTTAAAACAGTTCATTTAGTGACTGCACTGAAAAAAGTAACTTATGACCATATTTATGACTGTTGCAGCATCCCCATTGTCATATGGTTGCATTCATATTTATGACAGTTGCAATGTCCGGGGGGGGGGGGGGGGGCTATGTGATCACATTTTGCGACCTTCTTACAAGCAAAGTCAATGGGGAAACCAGATTCACTTAACAACCATGCTAGTAATTTAACACCAATAGTGATTCCCTTAATAATAGTGGCAAGAAAAGTTGTAAAATAGGGGAAAATTCACTAAGCAAATGTTTCACTTAGCAATAGATGTTTTGGGCTCAATTGTGGTCATAAATCAGGAATTATTTGTATATTTTTAAAAGGTTTTCTTGAAAATCAAACCCACTTTTATTAAATATAGAACTATGAGCCTGTGTACCTTTGTTTCAAATTTAATGTTTCTCTGTTATCTAGCACATTGTATTCTATGCCTCCAAAAAAGTGTGCTCGATCTGTCCAGGGATTCATCTACCCCACCATTTTCATTTCATGAGAGCCATGCAAGCTCCAAAGTGGAACCAAAGCAAAGTAGGATTGTCTAGCCGAATCCCTGAATAGATCTAGCATAACTTTTTGGATGCATAGAATACAATGTTTCAGATAATAGCTTACAGTAAAACCATTACCTTTAAAAACAAGGATGAATACACAAGCTCATTTATGATTAGCAGCCTTGGTTAAATATGGTATGCAAAATTGCTTCAATCAATAGAAGGAGGAATCAAAAGAATTGCATTGTTCAACTTAATTTCAAATTCTCTGCTGGTTACCTTCTATGCAGAAGCCTGGTTCCCTATGCAGAACATATGCATTTCTCAAAGTTGAGATGATTATGTTCTATTTTGTTGTGTGGACATCTGTGGATCTCATGACTGGTTTGAACACCAAACATTTTTTTTGGGTATAGCCTTGAAGATGCTGGGGAAAGGAAGAGAGGACCTATTTTCACAGATGTTTTATAACTTTTTCTTGGGGATAGTTTCTCCACTGTCTGCTGGTATCCTGTATATAATGTTTCAATTATGGTTATTTTTATTCTGATATATGTTTTTATTAATTGGAAGAGGTACTTCAGATTGTGCCTGAGTACAAGATTAAGCACAGGACTTCTTTAAAGTAGCTATGTCTTTTCAGACACATGCTTTCACAAGCCTGAAAAAAAGATATGCTGCTTACAAAACATCTTGAGAAGATATCCTTATGCATTTCGAAACATCCCTTTCACACATGCATTACAATCACAATCATTACTCCACTGCCTGGGTCATTACCACAATCATCCTCATTGCAACCTGCTTTTCTTCTGGCAGTTCATGAAATTCTCCCCTCCTTTTATTTTCAAAACAATATTTACTATGGTCATAGACCAGTATAGAAGAATGATCTATAAAATTGGAAACCTTTTCTTTTTTAAACTTATCACTAGATATTTTCATAAAACAGGACATTCTGCAAACACTGCATATACCACATTAGCTTATTTCATTATTTTGAGTATTGCTAGAACAATGCAATAGCTTTATCACTATTGGTGATAATTATATGTTTCCTGGTATTGTCAGTGAGAAAGACCAACTGTCAAACAGCAAGAGTTCGTTCTCATCAGCTGTATTCTGTTTCCTAATGGCTTAAGCCAAACACAATAAGGGGAGGAAATTGGTTTCTGGATGAGATAAATCTAGGCCCAACTTTTACTGAAACAGAAGAATTTTTAGGTCATAATTCTACAGAAAAACTATCTATTGCCTCAGGAAGAAAGTATAAAGTAAAATGTACTGCTATTGATTTAGAAGTTATTTACATGATAAATATAAACAATAAAAACTGTCTTTACTTTATCTGGCAATAAAATTCCAAAAGAGTATCAGAGTAAACCAAAACCTCTTGCAACCATCTAGTAATTATCTCTACTTTTGGAGTTCAAGTAGTATAATAAAATACACTAGTATTTCAAATTTCCAGGTAGGATTAGCACATTTGTATACCATGGTCTGTAGGAAAACAAATAAGTATTATAATTTCATGAAAAGAAATTAATTATAGTTTATTACAATGTGCAAAAATGTAACCATAAATTTATGTATTAATAGTGATTACACTGTTTAATTTTATTTAAATCTACCAATCCTGTGAAAGTTTAGCATGCTCAAATTTAATATGTGTTAATCCTTAATTCATTTTTAGAAGTTGTCTATTTAGGAGTTGTATATTCAGTCTTGTAATCTGGAAGACATATGTTTAATTTAGTGATATGCAAGACTAGTTTTTTTTAAGCAGTTCTATGGCCAATCTTTGCTTTACTGATGCTTTAACTTATTTTTATATCTATAGATACAAGCACATTTCTAATATATAATGAAGACCATAAGGTCTGTGTATATGTTCAAGCCACCACCTATGTTACAACGGCTGTTTGTAGTTATGAAACTGAGGCCCAAAAATTCAAGTGGATTTCCAGATACCAGTTGATGAGTGTTTCCAATAAATTATGTCTGGGAGTATCTTCAAAAATTGACTGGACACCAGTTGAGCTGTACCCATGTGACTCAACAAATAGCTTACAGAAATGGGAGTGCAAAAATGACACACTTTTTGCCATCCAAAATGCAAGCCTGTATTTCAACTATGGCAACAAAGCTGAAAAAAGAATTATGCTCTACAAAGGTTCAGGCTTATGGAGTAGATGGCAAGTCCATGGAACTAAAGATGATTTATGCTCCCGGGGCTATGAAGGTAAACTGGTTAAGCTTTCTTTCTTTCTTCCTCTTGCATCCAGTGTGGCACACAGTATGTAGTAAAAAAAAATTGAGATATTGGCACATCAAACAAAAACATATTTTTTCTATATCTATCTATCTATCTATCTATCTATCTATCTATCTATCTATCTATCT
>BLBF01000043.1:734562-784627 GCA_015471245.1 Laticauda colubrina | reverse complement strand
CCAATCAGAATGGTAGATTTGGAGTCATCCACTTTACATACAGAACATATTCTGTATCTCTTTAATGGCATGTTGATATTCCAGATCTTATTAAACATTCTTGTACTCTCTCAGGCATCTCTTAAATTGTTGTCAAACTTAGAATACTGCACAAGCTGCTTTAAGGCACCAAACTATTTTCCTTTAGCTGATTTTCAGATAGGACTAACATTGGGTTTTTTTAGTTAGATCTTCCTAATTCCAAGTTCAGAATTCTTGTATTTTGCTTTGGGAAATTCCCAGTTATCTGATTCCTCAGTTATATCAGTTACCTGGTCACTTGAGTTAAACAGTGGTATGGTATTGCTGTAGGAACTAATAAGTTCTACTCCAGTTTTGGGAAGTTGGGTATGACAGTTCTTGTCCTATTTGCCAAGAACGGTATGCCTTTCCAAGAAAAGTAATGGTGAATCAGTAATATATTCAGCCTATCTTCTTTGCTTTTAGAGCAGTGGTTCCCAAACTTTTTCAGTCCACCGCCCCCTTGGTGCTACAAACTCATCTTGGCATAATTTGAGGGTGTGGCTTACTGGTCACGTGATTGGCTGGCGTGGCTTGCTACCTGGGCATGGCTTGCTGGTCACATGACTGGATAGATGTGATTTGGTAGCTATGTGACTGGGTGGGCATGGCCAGGTGACTAGCAAAAAAAAAATACAAGTGGTCCTCACTTAATGGCCAGTTGTTTAGCAAGTGTTCTAATTTATGATTGGCCTCCCCAGAGATAGTTGACCCAGTTTTGACAGCCATGCACACACATACACACACACTCCCTTCTAACCCTGCTGGAGCAGGTCATTGCACTAGAATCAGCAAAGCATCTCCGATTAGATTCTAGCAGTGAATAAAATTTAATCAAAGATGCTTTGCCGATTCTTGTTGATTTGTTTATCTGTATCTCATTATTTTATGTTGCTGAATTGCATTGACATGGGTGTCCCTTCTTGTGCATAACCCAGAAGCTTTTGTGATTCTTTGCAGCAAAAATTACTGACTTCTGGCTTTGCTCTACTTTTCAAACATGCCACCACTGCCGTGTTCTAGGTGCTGGCCTCACAGGTCAACCCCATTGAGCCCACTGCATTGGAGGGACCTGCCCAAGCAAGTCAAGTCAATTGGGTGAGACTGAGAGAGGGAAAGAGAGAGAAAGAAAAGAGAGAGAGAGAGAAGGAACAAAAGAGTTTAGCATGCTGTTTGATTCCGGCTTAGTCAGTGAATAAACCATGGCTAAGATCTTCCTGCTCCTTAATGCAGCTGCCCCTTCTGCAGCTCCCTGCAGCTGCCCCTCTCCCCTTCTGCAGCTCCCTGCAGCTGCCCCTCTGCCCCTTCTCCAACCCCCTGCAGCTGCGCCTTCAGCCCCCTGCAGCTCAGAGACTCCCAACTTCAGTGAAGCGTTTTGCCCATTTTTATACTCTGCCTGGGAGGAGGAAGGCATGCAGAAGCAGCCCAGACCAGTGGAGGCGGAGGGAATGATCGCTTGGAAATTAAGCAAGCAAGCAACCAAGCGCAGGGCTCAGTTGGAAGAACCAGGCTGCAGAGGGAGGCTAGGTTCTAGGTCCGGGATGGCCATGTAGAGCTGAACCAACCAAGCATGTGCCTTGGAGAGCTGCAGCTGCTTTCCAAGTGCTCCCTTGTTCTCTGGGGAAGAGAGCCCTAACACCGGACCACCCACCCCTTCCACTGCGCGCCTTGGGAGGGTTTTGCTTTTGGGCCTTCTGGTGCGCCTTGGCCACTTCCACCAGAAAGGGCAGCCGGCAAGCTAAGATGCTCTCTTTCCACCACCTCCCACCTCTCCTCCCCCAGGCTTGGCAAGGCTCTCCGCGTGGGGGTTCTGCATTAGAGGCGCCAGCTATGGAGTGATGAGCCAGTCAATGGGCTGTATGGCTAGCAGTCAGTGAGCCTGCGGGGCTGGCACCTCGAACACCCCCCTGCTACATCTTAGTACACCCCTGCCAGCCTCCTTGCCTCTTATTGCCCCCCCAGGGAGCAGTACCACCCACTTTGGGAAACACTGTTTTCGAGCAAAGATGTTTCATTACCCAGACTAAGTAACTTCAGCAGCACACTAATGATGCTACCTAGTTTTGATAATGGAATGTTTGCAAGAAAACCATCAAGCTCAGAAAGCACCAAAGACCTCTCATTTCAACCCAGAGCTACAAATATCCCCCTTTATTGATACCATAGTCATTTGGTTGAGGTGGGCAACCATATAAATGCAATCAATCAAGCACTCAAAAATGTGAACTAAGCAAAGCTTTGATTATTGTTGATGTGGTGTTTTTCAGGTTCTGATATACCAGCTGATTGCCCTGAAGGGTGGATATTTTATCTGGGTCAATGTTATAAGATGCGCAGACAAACTACTTCCTGGCAAGATGCTTCTGGTCTGTGTAGAAAGGAAGGTGGTGATCTCGCAAGCATCCATAATGTGGAAGAGTACAGTTTTATTATTTCTCTGCTTGGGTACAGTGAGTATCCATATGGGGTTCTGTGAATCTTCAGCCTTTTTCAATAACATGGTTGTTTGGTTGAAAGTAACAGCAGTAGTTTAGTTTGACAATACTAGTTTCATACATCTTGTTAAATGATTAAACCATATTGCCATTAAGAATTTTTATTGTGAATTCAGCCCATTTCCAGGATTTCCTGAAAATTTCTGTATCTGTGTCTTCTCCAATCTTTGAGAACAGATACATGACTCTACATTCATTCCATGAATGTGGAATGACATTATTCCTGTGTAGAGATTTTGGTTTGAAGGAGCATACATAGTCAAATTGGGTGGAAATCTAATTTGCAATTTCTTTCCCTGCAAAACAAGTCTTTCTGCTTATATCTTATTCTCAGGATGCTTGTCAGGGAAAGTTTAACTTTATTATTAGAGCTGGCGAAGAATTCTGGACCTGGTGTCACTGTTTTCGATTATATAATTTCCCATCATTTTGCAAAATTTGCAACCTGACTAGATTTTCCAGTCTCATGAAAAATTTTCCTTCCTTAATTGACTTGTGTGGAATCAGGAAGACTATGCATTCACATGGAAACACACACACACACATGGGGGGGGGGAGGGGGAGAGGGAGAGACGGGGAGGGAGGGAGATAACAAAATAAGTTCAAGAGAATTTCACGACTGTTTTCTTTTCTTTTGAAGGAAAAATTGAAAGCACCTTCTTTTTATTCAACTGAAAAAGAATTTGGAGAATTAAAAATACAGATTTTTTTTCCCTATGAGATACTAGTTTCAGAACTCTAGAAATTGGAAATTTGAATTTCCAATTGGCAGTTGAATAAACCCTTGATTTTTGTTGCTTTGTCATGTCAAATTGTTGTATATTTAAACCAATCTATTGGTTTTATTAAACACGTGCATAATATCCAATCCATCCACCATGATTAGAAAGCTTTTTGAAATATATATTAAATGAGGATTTGATGATCAACCAGTGAAGCTTTCTGAATAGTTAGTAGTAGCAAAATCAATAGTATCAAAAAAGCAGCAGTTAAATATGGAAGTTCCATAGTTAATGCAAGCTACAAGATTAAGATTTTTTTACTGCAGGATTAAGATTTATATGACATAGAACTTTTAATTTGGAAGATGTACATTTCTTGGGATGATTAGATACTGGACATATTTGGCCTCTGTCCAGGAGATCAAATCTGTGGCACTTCTCCATTTATGAGCAGCGTAACGGTGGTGAATCATATTGGGTTGCAAAAAATGAGGTATTTTTGTACAATGTTGGTATTGTGTTTCAAATCTAGAAACTGTTTCAGTTGAAGTGAAATGTTGAGAATTTTACATAGGCCACAATATTCCCTACTTGAGAGAAGTATTCTACTTTTTGAAGCATGATATCTCCATTATCAGTAATAGGATGTGTAGGGACAGGGGGCATGAAAGCAAATAGGAAAACCATGTGAAAATTTCAGAATTCAAAATGCAGTACCTCTGTCACGAGACAATAATCAAAATGACAGCAAGACCAGGAAGCCAAACAGTATAATGTGCTCTGCTCTTTGGGCTTTTGTACAAGTCTGAGGAAATCATATATATATTACATTTTATTCATGGTATTTTAGCCCCATGGAAAGGAAACACCTGTTATATTCTGGCATAGAGTCAGATTGTACTGGCTTTCTTTTATGCGGAACATTTTAAAGTTATCTCCTCTTGTTTAATGATTGATTAGTATATTTAAAAAAATCTACACAAGGTATATCATTAGAAAATTATTACTAAAAAGCAATCCCTTCATATTTCAGTACTATCCAATGGAGGAGGGTTTCATTGAAACTATCCCTTATGTACCACTTGTGAGACAAAAATTCCTGGATTCCCAGGAATGAGAACTGATCGGCAGAATGGGAGAGGCAGAGATTCTTCACACAGCCTTATAACTTTTCCCTAATCTGACTATTTTTCTCATTGTTCATAATGGGCGATGCTTAATGAGAATAGAGAAGATGATTTTGATGGAGTCATGCAGGCAAAAGGATCTGAAGTTTTTTTTTTTTTTTTTATATCCAGAACAAGAAGATTCATAAATGGCTCAGCCAGATACATCCCTGATTTACTGAAGGAAGAGGGAGTACAGCACAATTAGAATTCCAAGGTTCTATTATAGATGGTTTCAATAAGAATAGTTTTAACCTTTCTGTGGAGTTAATTTCCTGATCTGGTCTACCTAGTGAGATTGATAATGCTTAATCTCCTGTGGATGTTCTTGTGTATAATAAAAAAGTGGAAGGAAACAGTGGGAAAACTGAATACTTGATACCATTTGTAGGTTACTTGATCATACTGACTGGGAGTTCTGAGAATTGTAACCCTGACACATCTGGAATATATCAGGTTGATTTAAATGACCTTCCATAACTAGCAGGAGGCCTCAATACAGGAGATAGGATCCATGATTGATATGGATTGGGGAAAAAGTACATGGTTGTTTTAATTTTATTTCTTTTTTTAGCCTTAAAAATGTGCATAATATCCTTTAAACTCATTCTTCCAAAATAGTTTGCAACATGTTAAATCACATTAAACAAGCACACTAAAACATTCACTAAAATGCAAAGTAAATTATAAACAGTAAAAACATAAGTAGGAGATTGTTTATTTAAAAAAAGACATATTGCAACATATAAGTTGAAAATATTAATATACTTTTTGTTTACCTGCAATGAATTAGAACCAAGTGATGAATTATGGATTGGTCTGAATGATCTCAAGATTCAAATGTTCTTTGAATGGTCAGATGGGAGTCCTGTGACATATACCAAATGGCTCCATGGTCAGCCAACACATACTAATAACAGGGAAGAAGACTGTGTGGTCATGAAAGGAAAGGTAAATAAAGTTTTGACATCTTCACTATTGTTCTGTATGGAACTTGGTAGGTTCCAAGTTCCTCTTTCTGATTGGCCAAAAAGGCCACTTGTGGATTGGTTATTTAAGAACCAATACGGGAAGCCCGCCAAATGGCGGGAATAGTCAAAACAGTGTCATTGGCCACAAGCCACAGGCAAGCTGCTATAAAAAGGGCTGCCACAGCTTGGGCTCTTGTTCCATATTCTATTGCCTTGCGAGTTAAATAAAATAGCTGTTGTTTGGAACCCGGTCTCATGCGCTTCTTTCTGGATGGAACACTGGCGACGAAGGTGGGATTGTCGTAGAAGGGTGAGACCGAAGCACGCAGCGATCTGAACCGATTGAGAGAAATGGCCGGTAACAACGCACTGCCTGCACCATTCAATCCTGTTGAGGAGGATTGGGAATCCTATATTGATCGCTTTCTTATGTTTTTAGAAAGCAATGAAATGGAGGAAATCTCAGACCAAAGAAAGAGGGCAGTCTTCCTTACACACTGCAGACTGGCCATTTTTAAAATGGTGAAGGCGCTGGCAAAACCAAGATGTCAAACAGATGACTTGGTCTGACCTGAACAGAATGCACCGAGCACACTATGCACCGGTGGTCTCGAACTTAATAAAAAGGCATGAATTCTATAAGAGGGACCAGAAGGAAGGTGAAATGGTTGGAGATTTTGTAGCAGCTTTGAGACACATCGGAGGAGCTTGCAAGTTCCAGAACATGGACGAAGCCATGAGGGACTGCGTGGTCCTCAGTCTGAAGGACACTACCCTTCAGAGCAAAATCCTGAACAGGCCAAACATAACCGTGGCCGAGGCCATTGCAGAGCCAACCGCCGCCGAAGCAGCAAAGAAGTCAGCAGCCACTATGCGTCAAATTCCAGACCTGCCAACCCAAATCAAAAAAAAAGAAGGCAGAGGGAGGGAAGAAACAGCCCACAGCCACAGCCCACTACGAAGACATCAAATCCCAGAGTGATACCGAGAACGAAGATGAAGATGTCCATAGACTCCATTCAGATAGGAAATGGTGCAAAAAGAGGAGAAATCGGTGGGAGTTTCAATGTGCGGGTTGCGGAGGCAACCATCCGCAAGCTGAATGCAGGTTCCTCGATGCAATATTCAGGGCTTGTAATAAAAGGGGGCACATCGAAAGGGTCTGCCACAACAAAAAGAGCTATAGTCCAAAAAGACGCAGCAGCACACACCCCCAGACATGAAGAAAGGCAAGCCGGCAGCAGATGGAACCGTAGCAAAATACCGTTGACAAGGAAGAAATGCATCATACAGTCACCATCGGCAATGCCAGGGTGGAAAATGGGAAGAAGGTTCGGATAGAGGTGAACATCAAAAGGAGGCCCTGCAAGATGGAAGTCGACTCAGGGTCATTCCTATTCATGGTATCCTGGAATACCATCTGGTGCCTGATACCAAACGTTAATCAGAGAAAACTACAGAAACAAAGACTGGTTTTAAAAGACTACCAGGGAAATCGAATTCCGGTAGTAGGCCTTGGACATTTCCTCGTCAAATTTAAGAACCACGCCGAAATGTTGCCTCTGACCATTATCGACCGAGATCGCCCTAGTCTGCTAGGGATCGAATGGTTCGCACCCTTGGGAATCGGGAGGACCGGGATCAACCGCATCGCCACAGCAAATTGGGAGGGGAGCCTGCTACAAGAATTCCAGGATGTTTTTGATGGGACTCTAGACAGGTACAAGGGGACCCCAATTTCATTTAGCCTAGACCCGAAAATAGCCCCCATCTGTTTAAAGGCCAGACGCGTCCCGTTCACGTTAAAGCCAAAAATTGTCGAAAAACTGAACAAATTGATAGCTCAAGGGGTTTTAGAGCCAATCGACCATGCCAGGTGGGAAACACCTATCGTCACACTGGTGAAGCCAGATGGATCTGCGGAGACTATAAGGCAACCCTAAACCATGCGCTCCAACAAAGCGCATACCCAGTACCGGTAGTGTAGCATTTACTGCATTCGCTAGGGGGAGGGAATTTTTTTGCGAACCTTGATCTTGCACAGGTGTATCAACAACTATCCGTTGATCCCATTACCGCAGAGGCATAGACTATTGTAACACATAGAGGGGCATTCAAGTGTAACCGTCTCCAATTCGGCGTTAGCGTTGCCCCAGGTGTGTTCCAAAGCCTCATGGAACACCTGCTAAATGGAATCAAAGGTGTCATCCCTTACTTTGATGATCTACTGGTCTCAGTAAAAAATGGCAACCAGCTAGAGACCAGATTAAGAGAAGTCTTAACAAGATTTAGAAAAGCAGGCCTCAAAGTAAAAAAAAGAAATGTGAATTAGCCACCAACCAGGTCGAGTTTTTGGGCTATTTAATCGATGAACAAGGCATTTACTCCACCGAAAAAAAGTGAATGCTATCAAAGATGCTACTAGACTCAGGAACAAAACTGACCTTCAAGCATTCCTAGGCCTCATAAATTTTTACAACATGTTCCTGCCCCATAAGGCAACAATAGCAGAACCCCTATATCAACTGCTAGATAAAAAAACCACTTGGACATGGGGCCACCGGGAACAAAAAGCCTTCCAGGGTATCAAAGATCTATTAACGTCCAACACCGTTCTCATCCAGTATAGCAATACCCTGCCCTTGACGGTCACCTGTGGTGCATCGTTTTTTGGGGTCGGCGCCATCCTGAGCCACAAGCTACCAGAAGGCAGAGAGGCACCGGTCACCTTTTACTCCAAGACGCTCTCCAAGTCGGAACACAATTACATCCAACTCAATAGAGAAGCCCTTGCAATCATCGCCGGAGTCAAAAGATTCCATGAGTACCTTTACGGTAGAACTTTTTCAATAATAACCGATCACAACCCCCTTCTTGCAATCCTGGCAGGCAACAAGCCAACCCTGAACATTCTGTCACCTAGAATGACGAGGTGGTCTGAGTTCCTCGCTGCCTATTCCTACACGCTGATTCATCGACCTGGCAAAGCCATCACACATGCTGACACCCTGAGCCATTCCCCGCTGCCCATCACAGAAGACAACCCTGCTTCAACTACCTCCATACTTCAGCTTGAGACCTGCCCGGACCTACCACTAACTGCGGTGGACGTCACGAGAGCCACAGCCAAAGACCCTTTGACAGCGTGCATATTAAATTGGGTAGATAAAGGCTGGCCAGAGGAGAACAAAACTGAGACTTTTAAACCATTTCGTATTAGACAGACCGAGCTGTCCACAGAAAAGGGGTGCATTTTATGGGATGACAGGGTGGTGATTCCGAACAGTCTCCAGGATGACATTCTGAGCATGTTGCATGAGGGGCACCCGGGCATAGTCAAAATGAAAGCTCTGGCCAGGAGTTACGTCTGGTGGCCAGAGCTGGACAAAGACATTGAACGCTGGGTTGCAACATGCCATGACTGTCAAAAATTGAGGCCTACCCCCCCCACAGGCACTAGTAAGAGACTGGGAAACTGCCCGGGGTCCATGGTCTAGAGTACATATTGACTTTGCTGGGCCGACGAAAGGAAACACATTTTTAATAGTTGTGGATGCATACTCAAACTGATTGGAAGTCATCTTCATGGCTTCTACAACCACCGAAGCTGTCATGAAACTGCTAGACAAACTATTTGCGACACATGGGCTACCTGATGTACTGGTTTCGGATAATGGGCCCCAATTTACAGCATTACAATTTGAACAGTATCTGGCTGCCCAGGTTATCCGACATGCCTTAACTGCGCTGGCCCATCTGGCTGCGAACGGCAGGGCTGAACGCATGGTTTGGTACACTAAGGAGGGCCTAGACAGAATGGACAAGGGGGATGTACAAGACAAACTAAACCGCCTACTAACTTTGCAGCATATTATCCCTAGCAGCACAACCAACAAAAGCCCAGCAGAACTCCTAACGGGTAGGAAACTACGTTCCTACCTGGACAGATTGCACCCACTTACACCTGGGACAACCCCCCCGATTCCTCCATCAAGTACCGTATGTTTGAAATCGGCGACCTCATCTATGCCAAAACCTTACCAGGGACCCATTGTGGCTTCCAGCCATGATCACCCAAATTACAGCCCCCCGGTCTTACCGACTACTCTTAGATGACAGTAGGGAATGGAAGTGGCACATAGACCAGCTTCGTTCCCGCAACCGCCAAAAAAAACCCACTATATCGACCAAAAAACAACTGGGGGGGGGGGGGAAATACAAATAAATAAAAAAGGGAGAGATGAACCTCCCTAACAAGACAACAAACATTACAAAAAGACAATCTAACTAAACAAAAAGAGCACTCACGGTTAGATGAACCCCAAGTGAGAAGTCCAGGAGCAGGAGAGCGAAGCGAGGCCTTCCTGGAAGGAGGCAGCCAGGCCAGCTCGACCAACCCGGTCAAACCAGGAGGGAGCGGCGGAGCCATCTCAACCGGCCCGAGAGACTCAGGCAGGAGCAGCAAGGCTGACTCACCCTTCCAGGAGGTTCCATGGAGAAGGACCAGAGAAACAGTGATCTCATCCGAACCGCTTGAAGACCACGCTGAGACTGAGCTGCGCAGGTCAACCAGGACTTGAAAAAGCCCCACCTACCTTCATGACTACGTAACGCATGTTGGACTGAACTAAGGGGGGAGGGGTGTTCTGGATGGAACTTGGTAGGTTCCAAGTTCCCCCTTCTGATTGGCCGAAAAGGCCATTCGTGATTGGTTAGTTAAGAACCAATCCAGGAAGCCCGCCAAACAGTGGGAACAGTCAAAACA
Organism: Laticauda colubrina; assembly: GCA_015471245.1. NCBI lineage: Eukaryota > Metazoa > Chordata > Lepidosauria > Squamata > Elapidae > Laticauda > Laticauda colubrina. The sequence continues at coordinate 774,448 of BLBF01000043.1, read as the reverse complement.
GTGTCATTGGCCACAAGCCGCAGGCAAGCCGCTATAAAAAAGGCTGCCACGGCTTGGGCTCTTGTTCCGTATTCTATTGCCTTGCGAGTTAAATAAAATAGTTGTTGTTTGGAACCCGGTCTCACACGCTTCTTTCCGGACGGAACAACTATATTCTTAAATATTGTTAGAATCCTCTTAATCCTCTTGACCACTATTTGTAATGAACTGATTGAATGGAGAAAATATTTTAAGTTTATGAATCTATTCTGCATGGCGAATCCTTACTATTAGTACCAGATTGGTGGGGAAATTGAAGAAATGCTGACTAAGGATAATAGAAACACAAAAACAGAACAACATTAAAAGGATCTGCACCACTACACACTAGTTTCCACATTAATTTTAAATAAGTAATACATAAATAATTAAATAATAAATAATTTAGACAATTATTTTCTACCTTTCTTTAGATTAATTAAGATTATAGCTCATGTTTTGCATATAAAGAGCCTCAAATTTGCTCTCTGACATCTCTAAAATAAGGCTGGAAAAGCTATCTTGTCATTAAAAGAATACTGAGATAATTGCTAATAGTTTTGCCTTACTTTAAGGCAGTCCCTTGCAGAAGAATCAACAAGCTTTGGTAGACCAAGCACTGGGGAAAAGCGTATGAAGTTCAACTTTGGAATCTATAATCTACACCAGTTCTGATATCACTCCACAAGTTTAGTTTTAAGAGTTATGTTTTATTTTATTTCTTTAATTTGTTACTGTAATTTCAATTCACTTAGTAATAAAAATATTCTTTCTATAAAATTTATAAAATAAATTTTCTTTCTATAAGAAAAATGAATTCTATTGTATCTGATGCATCCAATATATATATGACTACTTCAGTTTCAACTGCAACAATACAAGAGCACACAACACACACACACATACACACACACACATATATACATACATGGTTTTGGGATTTTATGGATAAGAAAGATTAGGGGCTGTCAGCAAAACAACTCAACTGGTGAGCCATAAAGAGAGAAGTCAAGCCACCAGTCCTGAAGAGAAAGTCCGCATATCTCATTGACAAATGATATGGATAGAAGAATTCTGACATTTTTTTCTTCTGCCCAACACAGGATGGGTATTGGGCAGATGAACCTTGTGACATGGAATATGGTTACATTTGCAAAAGGAAACCTTTAAAACAAGCACCAGAAAAAGATATAATTGATGAAGGATGCTCAAAAGTAAGTAAAATATTGATGAAATAAAAGTGCTAAGCAGTTACTCTTCCTGGTTCTTTGTAATTTGTTCAATAAATATGAAAATGGAACAAAACTAAAAATTTTATCTGATTATTGATTCATCTTTATATGTTCAGATGCTGATACTCACAGATTGCTTGAAGGAATTTTAAAATTCTGTCTTTTATGTTTTGGATGAAACATAATAAAACATTAAAATGTGTCCTATAATATTGTTTTAAACAAATAATCTTAAACTAACAAAACTGCAAAGATGCATACTTGTAAAGCCAATTAATTTAAAATGGGGGAGCAACCAATAATTTATATAATATTATTGGTTGAATTATTATTATTCTGAAACATGAATGTCTTCAAAAATATTTCGACAAGAGATTTGTACTTAAAGATGTAAAAAAAGCAGAAGCAGAACAAATATTATCTCTTACATTATAATATGTTCTATGAGCTTAGTATCCCTTTTAATAACATATTTATAACAACATGAATATCCCAAGAGAAAAGTAGAAAGTGGCTTTTCATCAATTAAGCTCACATTATATTTCATTTAAGGAAATATAGCAGAATTATTTTGTATCTGTGTGAGCTTTCTCCCTCTAAACTCATGATTACTTTTGCTTCAAAAGCCAAAGCTTTTGAGTTCCCAACATATTTTCATTGTGATTCTCCTAAAAATTCTCTTTTACTTAAAAAAAAAGAATATGGAATGCCTACATACCATGAAACTAGAAGGAAGGTCAGAGCAAAGAGCATGAGATCAGATGAGTCAGTTATAATAACAATGCTGAGTTATTAATCACCCTTCCTCATGAAATATGATTTAGTCTATTATTCTGTTAGAGTTCACATACAGGTAAAAGGGACATCAGATTTGAACTCTGAAGATGAGAAGAGAGAGAGAAAAAAGACAGAGATTAGATAAATGTAGATTTGCTGGTCTTCTAATGCATTTCAGTTTTTTGTGGTATCTGTAATTAAAATCTGTGCCCTTGAAACCTTTGTCTGCTATCCTTCAAGTTTAAGTAATGGTTAAAGTGATTCTTTACACAGTGCTCTATAGGACAACCTAGCTATAGCAATAAGGCTACTTATTATGTATGGTTGGGTTTCATACTCTGTCTTCTCTTCTTCTCTTTCCAGGGCTGGAAAAGATACGATTTATACTGCTACATGATTGGAAATACATTTGCATCATTTGCTCAAGCCAATCAAAAGTGTACAGAAAATGGGGCTACTTTAGCTTATGTTGAAAATAGGTAATAAACATTGATTAAAAATTGTTTTGTTTAAAGAGTGCTATGTATTTGTCCAATGTCTTCTGAAAAAATACATTTTTGCTGCAGACAAGCCTGGTACCATACAGTTGTAATCTGCTTCAACTTTCAATACACCCAGTCTTCATGACCAAATACAAGTTTAGATACTTGGAATAATGAGTAAAGTAACAGATATTCAAGTTGAAAAATATTTAACTCTGTTGAAACTAGCTTTGGTGCAACATTTAACTAAATTTAAAGTCTGGTGGTGTAGACTTTACACCACCAGACTTTAAATTTTGGGCTTGGACAACTAGAACTATGCCGCTTATAATTGGACCTAAGTGTAATACACAAAATTATCTGTTACAATGTCCTACAAATCAATGACTACTTCAGCTTCAACTGCAACAATACAAGAACATACAACAGATACAAACTCAATGTAAAACGCTCCAAACTTGATTGCAGAAAGTACGACTTCAGCAACAGAGTGGTCAATGCCTGGAATGCATTACCTGACTGTTGTTACATCCTAAAACCCCCACTCCTTTAATCTTAAACTATCTACTGTTGACCTTACCCCATTCCTAAAAGGTCTGTCGGGGCGTACATAAGTGCACTATCATGCCTACCCTCCCTATCCTAAATTCCCAATGTATTTGTATTTATTTCCTGTATTCACACTCATGTTTATTTTCATACCTATTATTTTGTAAGTGATCGACAAATCAGATGAATAAATATTAAAGACAGACAATATCTAAAATTGTTCCAACTAACAGAAGCAATTTTTCAAGGATAAAGAAGTTTCAAAAGGAAGGAGGAAAAAATAGACAATTCTTGCTTTATGGATATGATCTATTCCACTTAGGATGGAGTATTAAATTCAGATTAATAAAATAATCTCCAAATGTTGGAGCCATGCTAATAGCCTTTGGGATATATTGGTCTGGATTACTGCTTGTATGGATTGTAGGAAATTGTTTACTCCTGGGAACTTTGTGATTCCTATCTCCATTTCAAACACAACTATTACAGCATCTGAGAGAAACTTGTTCTACTCATCACTGCACTCAGGCAATTCTTTGCTGACAATCAGAGAATAGATCTATAGCAGTGAACATGCTCTTTTTCTTATAAATCATTTAAAACATTCCTGAAATTTAAATAAATATGCAGTTTTGTTATTCAGTCACTAAGTCATGCTCAACTCTTTATGATCCCAATGGACCACAGAACGCCAGGTCCCTTTGTTTGTCCCCCAGAGTTTTCCCATATCCATGCTCATTGTGTTGATAATACTATTTAACCATCTCATCCTCTGCTGTCCCCTTCTTTTGACTTCAGTCTCTGCCAATGTTGTCTTTTTCAATGAGTCCTCTCTTCACATTTTATGGCCAAAGTATTTGAATTTCAGCTTCAATATCTGTCCTTCCAAAGAACAGTCTGGGTTGATTTTCTTAAATATGTAATTGCTTTAAAGAATTTAGAAATTATTTTGGACACTGATATTAGCAGAAATAGCACATTGTGACAAATATTGGAAAAACTGATAAAACTGCCAAAATATTGCCAATTACCTCCTTTCTATAGATATGAACAAGCCTTTCTGACCAGTTTGGTTGGCTTCAGGCCTGAAGCTTATATCTGGATTGGTCTTTCTGCCATACAAGAAAAAGGAACATTCAGGTGGACCAATGGACAACCAATCCAATTCACTCACTGGAATTCAGAAATGCCAGGTACTTCAATTAACACTTGAAGATAGGTCTACTCTAACCTATTATAATTAATGAAGTTCTCACTTGTCTTGATCTCACTGAAGTCTAAGGATATATTAATTTGTTTTTCTCAGTCATACAGTGATTGAAAATCTGCTTTCTTGGGATTGATAGAATGAAAATAAATTATCCTATGTCATTTTATTTAATTGGTCTCTTTCTTGTTAATTACTTTCTTTCTTAGAATTGGCTCTTGATCTGATTAAATCCAAAAATGAATTTATGAACTATACTTTGAAAGATTTTTCACTCAGATTTCTACTTTTCCATTCTGTTGCAGATAAAGATAACAAATCTAAGCCTGCATAATACCAATTTGGCATGAAGTTGTTTTCTTTGGAAATAATTTTCCTTCTTTATTAGTCTTTGTGAAGAATGTAATCTCAAATTTAAAAAAAATGTAGCATCATTTGGGGAAATTATTTGAGAAGTAAAATAAATTAAGAAGCAACTATGTTGAATCAGATGTCTCACTTTACATGACACAGACATGCTTATTGCTTGATCTATCTTGAAGGTCGGAAGCTAGGCTGTGTTGCAATGACAACTGGAATTACAGCTGGATTATGGGATCTTCTGAAATGTGAGACCAGGGCAAAGTTTCTTTGTAAGCGCTTTGCTGATGGCGTGACCCCTCCACCAATACCAACTACAACACCTGCCCCTCAGTGTCCTGAAGGCTGGGTAACAAGTGAAGAAAGGAATATGTGCTTCAAAGTATGCCCCTTCTCTGTAGAATATATAACATAAGGAAAGCTAAACTCAGTTCCTGGTACTTCATGAATATTGCATGTAATCTTTTTAGCAACAATATGGTAGTAATTTGCCTTGCCTTCTAGAAAGATTCAAAAAAAAATTTCTGTCACAATAACAACCATACCTCACTTGTCTTTCTTCCAGTCTCCCAAAGACTCCTACCAAAATCAAAGCACAGAGTTTCGACAATATAACTTTTGAAACCAGCAATGGTGTGTGTGTATGTGTGTGAAAGAGAGGGGGGAGGAAGGGAGGGACAAAGGGAGGGAGAGCGAGGGGGAGGGACAGAGAGAGAGTGTGTGTGTCAAGATTGGTCCCAACAATGAAAGCCCCACCACTTTTCACATGTCTTGAAACCATAAAAAGGGCTTATTATTTTGGAATTATTTTGTACATGGATGGGAGATTATCACAGAAAGACATTTTAGAAGAAGGCCTTGGTGAACTTCTTTTGCATTATTAACAAAAAGGCTACATGCCCACCCAGTCACTAGTTGTTTATGCTCAATGTGAATACATTATTTAGTAAAAACTGAGTTTTCTATTATATTGTATGGCTATTGCCATCTGTGAGTAAGATAGGTGGAATCTAAATCAATAAAATAAATATAATCTTTCATTTCCATCCATGGGAAACTCAGTGGAGTCCCCCATTATTAGCTGTAAATAATTTAGAAGTCATTTAAAAAGCAGTTTAATTTAGGCCTAGTTAGCGGTGGGGAAGTTTTCCATTCATTCTGAAGTAGAAAAAATGGAAATGAAATTATGAATTTTAATGTGGACTGTTACTTCCCATATTTCTTTAACGGTTGTGACTTTGGTGATTTTGTCAATATCATTACCATGCTTTGATAAAGACATACTTCTCAACTTTATCATGTGCTCATTTTTTTCCTGCTTAATTGCAAAATAATGTATTGTCATTAGGCTTACTTAAATCATGGCAAGAGATCCTGGGCAGATGCTCGGAGTTTCTGTTTAGCAATTGGAGGAGACCTGGCTTCCATTTTTAATATAAAAGAATCCAATATGCTACAGAATTATTTGCGGTGAGTCGATGGATGTATCCCAGCAATCTAAACTCTTTCATTCAAGAAATCAAATCAAAATGCCTTTGATCCTGTAACCCATGCATTTTGTTAACAATAAAGAAGATATAAACTAGAATTCACACACCACATATTACTGCTTAATACTATGCTGGAAATTCTGTGAGTTGAAATAAAGTGATAGAACAATTAAATTAGGGTCTTTCAAACATGGCAATGTTAAATCAACAGTTTAGCTGGCTGGACAATACTGAGAGTTGAATTCCAAACATCTTAAAGTTTCAAAATGGGAAACATTGAATTAAATATTCGGGCCAGACACTGGCTTTATAGCATATAACACATTCTCTTTGAGAAGATTTATTTTTTTTCCTGCTGAAGATCAGGTTCCCAAGGAAAATTTTTATCTGTTTGCCAGTTGGGGAAATAGAGTAAGCCCAAAGTAGAAATAATTCCTATCTTTTCTTTTTGTTGGCATCCATCTATTTTTATTTTCTCCTGGCTGTCCTTTTACTTTCTCACCATTCTTCATTCTGACACTCCCACTATTGTCCTTTTTGATGGTAAATGGTTGGCCACAATCCAAATCCCATTCCATTTTTATATGCTGGTAATATGCATATTAATCTTATTTTAAAAGGCCAAAAATAACATTTGAAAATTAGTTTGCATTTCTATTATATAGTGATCTACCTATCAAAAGCATTTATTGGTTTATTCTTTTAGATATGTTCAGATTTTTTCAGATTTTTAATGAAAATCAACCGTAATGTAGGATTTATCATACTTTTCAAAACCCTTGCTTTTATTTGTGTTTGTGTTATATTGTAGGGACTCTGGAATTAGCAGTTTCAATTACTGGATTGGTTTAAATTATTTAAATCCCCAGGATGGGTTTAAATGGAGTGATGATTCACCAGTGAGTGCTTTCAATTTTTTTTCTCAGGCAATATGCTTCCTGGGTTTTTTGTTTTATTTTTAAATGCTTTGGCAAAGAAAACTGGGGAACGAAGTTGAAAAAAATAAGGAATCTGGAAAGTTGTACTGAAATATTGCACCTGCAATTATTGAATATTGCATTGATCTCTGGTGAGAGCAGGATTGGGTGGGGGGGAGTGCATCCATCATTGCTTTTCTTGAGCTTTCAGAGGCCTTCAATATATCATTGACCGTAGTATCCTTTTGGGGCTGTCTGTGGGATTTGAGGCTGTGAGATTTGGGGGATGTAGTTTAGTGCTGGTTTGGCTCCTTTCTCCAAGATCAGTCCCAATAAGCATTGATAGGAAGTGAGAGGTCCAGCTTATGGTTTCTCCCGCCGGGCTGGCTACTTTCTCACTCCTATTTAACATCTATATGAAGCTGCTGAGTGAGACCATCTACCATCAGGGAGAGCAAAAAATAAAATAAAATATGGGACAACTTGAAGAAGCCTGGGTTACTAACCGAGGTGCAAGATTCATCACCAAACTCAATGCCTTAGATCAGAATGGAATAGTTCGCTGATCTCCAAAATATAGTTGTCTTCCTCCAGAAAGCTCATTGCCAAATTTTGTTGGGAAAAAAAAGATCACATTCAGTTGTTTTTCAATTAAATAAATAGAAAATAAGTATTAAACCTTCACAAGGCTAGTTTGCTTATTTATTTATTTCAAATATTCTATGGAATATAAAGGAATATCTTTTAAATTTAACCCCAACCCATTTTACCCAATGTAAAAATGAAAGCCAGAAATATCTGTAATGTCCGTTCCAACAATGTGACTACATCAGCCCTTCAGTGGCCAAAGAAAGATGATCACCAACCGGGTGACTTTGGGCCAGTCATTGTCTTGGAACCCGACCCACCTAAAAGAGTTATTGTTATTTTTGGGAAAATAGGAGGAGGAAGGTGTGTTGGATATGTTATTCGAAAACAATAAAGCTGGATTACAAACAAGCAACCAAATAATATTGATAAATGTTGATAATGAAATCTGGCCTCCAATTAAAATGACAGTTTTGCTTAGAAACCAGAACACTGAAAGTTCTACTTCTGCCTTAGGTAGGAAAGCCAGCTGGCTGATCTTGGGCCAGTCACTTTCTCTCAGCCCAATTCACCTTACAGCATTGTTGCTGGGAGAAACTAGGATGAGGAAGGAATATCATATACGTTTGCCAATTTGATAATAAAGATGGGATAAAAATCAATCAACAAACAGACAAACAAACAAGCAAGCAAGGAAGAAAACAAGCTAACAAGCTTGCCCAGCCCTACAAGCTGTAGATGGAGAAATGATATAGTTATAATCTTAAAATTCAAGCAAAATGAATTCTCCAAAAGTATCCCTGAGAAATTAGATTTCCTTCACTATTGCAGTTGATTGTCTCAATGACAGGATACTTACTAATCCTATTAAAAAACCCAACATTAAACCTGAAACCACAAGAAAGATTTAAAAAGCTCTAGAGAGTCACTGCCAGTCAATGTAAGCAATATTTGCTTAGGTGGACCAATTTTCTGACTCTATACTAGGGAACTTTTTATGTACAGTTAATTTGAATTTTTGCATCATAAAATGTATTTTTTCAACAAATTATTCCATATTTCTATATTAGTTAGGTTATGTTAACTGGGCATATGGAGAACCCAATAATTATAATGGAATGGAACACTGTGGAGAGATAAATCCAGAAAGCATGTATTGGAATGATGTACATTGTGAAGAAATATATTTCTGGATCTGCCAGATTACAAAAGGTACAATGTTCTTTGTCAAGTGAAATCGTAACATCTTCAGATTAATATCAGGTTAATAGCATCACTAACCAATAGCAATGTTTTTACTTTTTAAAAATTAATCTACAAATTGGCTGGACTTGAGGAATAATAAACATTAAATATCCTTGTTTAAAATTTCTATCAATAAAACTAACTAGTGGTATTTCATACCTTAGTGAGAATTTATTGACCAAGAAGTATAAATTTAACAGGGCAAGCTGGGAGGATATTAGAGATAGTAGTGGATTTACCATATTCAAAAATGCCTTTAGTCTCTTGCACTTTCCTTCAAGGACCTTAAAAATTATGGCAGATTTGGAGGTGGCATAATCCTCTCATTGATATTAAGGAATAAAATGTTTGTGGAAAAATAATAAAGATCATCAATGTATATGTGCCTAGGTCACATTTAACAAATATAGCAAAGTAAATTTTATAAAGATGATATTTTAAAGAGACTTGTTCATTCAATTATTGAATTGAAGGGTTGATTAAGAGAATGGATTCTACTAATCTATTAATCAATTCACAGTATGAATGCTGTGAATTTGGACAAGCAACATTTATTATCACAGTGTAATTAAACTGAGCCAATCCACATTTTCATTTTTTTCTTTGTCAGCATCTTATGAAATTTTATAGTTCTAAGCCAAATTTTCACTTAAATTATGTACAAATGGGAGTGTCAAAACTGTAAATATTTAATGTTTTCTAAAAAGTCAATGGCTACTAGTCATGTGGCATATACATAATTCTCATTAAATGTTCTCAGGAAGCAGCAACATAAGAAAATAACCATTTGTAGATTTTTGATTGTCACTTTGTTGACCAGTGCAGAAGAAATTCTTTGCTTGACTCATGAAGGCTATTATATTTTTATATCTTTTAAAATTACAATTTTTAAATTACCAATGGAACACTTTTGAAACATTTGTTTAATTTATGATTTAAATAGTTTAATTAAACTAATTAAGAGAGCTCGTTTGGTGTAATGATTATGGTACCAAGTTAGAAACTGGGAATCTGTTAGGCACAAAGTCAGCTGGGTAACTTTGGACCAAACACTATCTCTCAGCCTCAGGAAAGAAGCAATAGCAACTCACTTCCAAAAAAACTTTGCCAAAGAAAATACAGGGACAGGTTTAAGAGTTGCCAGGAGTCAACAATGACTTGAAGGCACCCCACCTCAATCATTTATTATTTGAAGGCACCCCACCTCAATCATTTATTACAATAAAAGTATGATGCCATTCCATTTTGTCCTTTTAATTGAGATTTTACTCTAACTTTTCTTTTTCAGGTGTGCAACTAAAATCAGAACCAACAAATCCACCTACTCCAAGTACGTTTCTATGGCTTATTGTGACGAAATGTTTCTATGCTGATGATAAAGCTAAAATTGTCTTCTTGAGGACAAAGTAGGAACGTGGCATTATCATGCAAATGCCATTACTTATATACTGTGTTAAATGTAGGACACAAGTATGTAAAGGCAGCATAATGATGTCATAGTTTGTACATTGCCATGCTGATTTCTTGCAGTTTGTTGAGGGCAGTGAAATAGTGAAAAATATTAAATGTAAACTTTTGGAATTTTTAAAATTTGTGAAAAATATTTTCCATTCTTTTGAAAATTTTGAAAAATTTTGGAATTTTTAATATTAAAACAAACTATTGATAAAACAAACCCATGGACAAAGAGATTGATGCTGCTGTGATTTGCATAATATATTCCATGTATGTATTCATGCTCATAGAAGATCCAAATTACATATGGACCAAATGTAAACTAAAGAAACTATTTGAAGAAAAAAACAAGGGTCAAGAGGCAAGCCTAGATACTATGAGACTCAGCCTACAAAATGAGAAACTCCAAACAAAGTAAAAAAGAGTTTATTCAAACTGAACCTAGTAAGGAACAAACATTCCAGAAGAAATGATCCTGTACATAAGAGAGACAATAGGTTTAACACCCAGAAGGATATTGACAGTCTTGAACAATGGGCCCTATCTAATAAAATGAAATTTTATGATGAGACAAATAAGGTTGTATACTTAGGAAAGGGGAAAAAACACCAAATACACAGGTATTGAATACATGGTACCTGGTCCAATAGAGGGATCCCTAATGAGAGGGATCTAGAAATCCCACTTGACAGCCACTTAAATACAAGTCAGCTGTGTGTGTTGTAGCTGTCGAAAAAGCCCACAATCCTAAGCTGCATTAACAGGGATAGAACCCATATCACATGAAGTGTTAGTGCTACTTTATAATGCCTTGGTAAGATCACACTTGGAATACTGCAGTTTTGGTAACCATGATATAAAAAAAAGATGCTGAGATTCTAGAAAGAGTGCAGAGAAGAACAACAAAGATAAAGAATGGTTACAGGAATTGGGTATGTCTAGTCTATTGAAAAGAAGGATTAGGGGTGACATGATAGCAATGCTCCAATATTTGGGGGACTGTTGTGAAGAAGTGGGATCAACATAATTTCTAAAGCACGTAAAGGCAGAAAAAGAAGCAACAGGTAGAAACTAACTGATCAAGGAGAAAACCAATCCAGAAATAAGGAAACATTTCCTGACAGAATATTAATTATGTAAAGGCTTGATATTTACAGAATTAATTACTAGAGGTTCTTAAAAAAGAGATTGGACAGCCCTTTGTCTGAAATGGTATAGGCTCTCCTGCCTGAATATAGGATGGACTAGTTCAAGTTCCCTACCAATTCCTTTATTCTTTTGTTCTGTTATCATTTCCTAACAAATTGGAGAGTCTCAATCTGTTATTAGCTGCAATGCAAGAAGAAAAGGCTTAATTCCACCTTGCCTGTTTATATTATATTATGATTTGTGCTCCAGTGTACATGGGGAGGTTGTCTCCTAATTGATTCATCACAACAGTCCTATAAATTAAGTTGGACTGAAGGAGAATACCCCAAAGTGAGTCTTGAAATTGGTAACATTTATATCATTGTTAATTTTTTTTCATAAACTGAAAGTTGTTTGCTGATTGGCTGGCTGACTAGGACCACAAAATGTGAGAGTCAGTTTGGTGTAGTGCTGGCCAGGATACCATGAGTTCTAGTCCCATGTTAGGCATGAAACCTGTCTGAGTAACTGTGGGCCAGTCACTCTCTCTTAACTCACCATCTACGATTCTTGTTGAGGGAAAATAGGAAGAGGAGAGTGTATTGTGTATCTTGACTGTCTTAAGTTACTAAGTAATAAATGTGGAATAAAAATATAAATAAATATTTCTCATAGATTATAAATTTACTAGTGATGGCTGGCTCATCAATCAAGACAAGCAGTATTATTTCAACATCAACAAATTTCCAATGGAACAGGCCCGTGCATTTTGCAAAACAAACTTTGGAGATTTGCTTGTCATTGAAGATAACACTGAAAGGAAGTTTATCTGGAAATATGTAAGATGCTCATTTATTATTTCTGACATGAGAACAATTAATGTGTATTATTTGTTTATTTTTAGTTTATTTAAAGCATTTTTGTGACTGCCAGACATGGGTTCTTGATGAATAACCATAGCCTTCATCATAAATTTAAAGCACAAAGACTGTGTTATGGAGTAAAATGAGTATATTTGAGTTTTTCCCATTAGCAAATTAAAATTTAAATAGCATACAAATTGTACCTATTCTACAATTGTTCATATCAAAATGCTTAATTCAGATACGCTGGTCTATATTTCGTATGCATCAGCTTTCTTCTATTACTTCTTCCAGTTAACATATTGGTTCCATTTTTGGAGCCATGCCAGTCCCAGTAAGAGAAGCCTCTCCATCCCTTGAGCCACAATAAAGTTTAGGGTTTCCTGGTGGTTCCCCATTCACACTTCTATCGGCTCCATTATAAAATGAGCTTGGGTTCATTTAATTGGTCCATCTAGTTGGCAAAATATTATAGGCATCCTCATGCTCCAACATCAGTTTTATTGAATATCTTCACAAAAAAACCATTCCTCTTAATCAGAGTAGGATAACAGAATAACAGAAAAATTGAGTTGATAAAGATCTTTGAAGTTTTTTAGTTCAACTGCTCAATCAGGAAATCCCATACCATTTTAGACAAATAGTTATGTTTGCATTTTTTCATCAAGGAACAAAATGCTAGGTTAACAAATACTGGATCCTGACAAACTTTGCTTTATGATTGCAATTAAAACCTGGAAAATATTTACATATTAAGATTTACATTAGTGCCCAACAAGTCATCCATCTGTTGTCAGGTTAGACTGGCTTAAAAGAATAACAGAGTTGGAAGGGACTTTGGAGGTCTTCTAGTCCCACCTAGAAGTTCAAGCAGAAGATCCTATTCCATTCTTTATAATCCTCTTTTGAAAATCTCCTTAAGGCATCTGTCTGCCTTATTGGAGAAATTATACTGCTAAAATAATCTGATTCTTGGTTTTATCTGGTTTGATAAACAGAAACTGCCAGAGTTGTACCTTGGTAAGAATTAAAATTTTATTGAGTATGTCTGTAATAAAACAATGGCCATTGCTAAAAGTTACAAAAATCCATATTATGGAATACAAAAAGAAAAGGCTGGAGTTGGGGTGTTACAGTATTTCTTCAACTTTTATTTAGGAGGCAATACCAATAAACGTTCATCTCCATTCAGTTGCCCTGAGTCCATTTTGAATCAAGAGATTACAAGCAGTAGTGGGATTCATTTTTTTTTTACTACCGGTTCTGTGGGCATGGCTTATTTGGTGGGTGTGGCTTGGTGGTCATGTGACTGGGTGGGCGAGGCCAACTTGACGTCACTCACATCAAGAGGTTCCTTGCCTGGCCTCAAAGAGATACAATTTCCTTCTCTATTTATTTACTACTACTGAACATCCAAAATACACTATTTAATTCTATATATATATGCCATATGTGTACATGCATATTACATAATATAGTATGTGTATGCACACACAAAGATACATTATCTACTATATATATTGTAGTACACACACACACACACACACACAGAGAGCTCTTCTAAAACTATACTCATTCAACCTCACTGTGTTTGGAAAAATACACCCATAGTCCACTTTCTGCCACACATTTAACTATAATTTCTGTACATTAGAACATTGCACACACCTTCAGATTTACTTCCCTAACATGCACATGAATGTTAGACCCAGGAGACATCATAGATTCAGTAAATTGTGGTGAAACTCACTTAACAACATTCTTGCTTAGCAACCAAAATTTTGGGCTCAATTGTGGTCATGAGTGAAGGACTATCTCTTCCCTCCTCTGCATGGCAGCCTTGTCCTAGTAAGCTCCTCTGCCAATTTTCCTCTCTGTTAGAGGCACCAAAGTAATCCAGATTCAAGGTGATATAAGGTCTGCTGGAGCAGGGGGTTGGACTAGATGTCCTCCAAAGTTCCTTCTAACTCTGCTATTCTATGATTCTGTAAGGATCTCCTGCTGGAACAGGGGTTGGTCTAGAACAGGGGTCTTCAAACTTGACAGCTTTAAGACTTGTGGACTTCAACTCCCAGAATTCCTCCTCCAATTATGCTAGCTCAGGAATTCTGGGAGTTGAAGTCCAACAAGTCTTAAACTTGCCAAGTTTGAAGACCCTTGGTAGAAGATGACCTCTGAGATCCCTTCCAGCCCTAGATTGCTGTGCTGTTTCAAAGAGTCTTCTGAAGCCAGGGTTTGTGTCCCTCCTTCCTCTCCTTTTTTCTCTCTCCCTTTCTTCCTCCTTCCACGTATCTATCTATCCATCCATTCATCCATATATCTCATTCTATTTCTCTTCCCTCCCTCTTTCTTTCTCTCCCTTCCTTCCATCCCATCTTTCTTTGCCTATCCCTTTTCTTCCTTTCTCTCTTTTTCTTCCTTTCACTTTCCTATTTCTTTTCTTTCTTTCCTCTTCTCTCTCTATCTCTCTCCCTCTCTTTCTTTCCCTCTCTCTCCCTCTCCCTCTCTTTCCTTCTCTTTCTATCCCCTCCCTTCTTCCTTCCTTCTAAAGATAGGAGAAGAGACCCACCTGAAACAAAGAAACAAACACACACACACACACACGCTTCAAAGTGCCCGGCAGCATCGCTCATTGCGAGAGTTCTTCCCGGCCAGTCTCCAGTCCTGCGTTGCCTGAAAGAGCCGGCAGGCAAGGCTTCCGGATCCAACAAAGGGATCGTGGGTGGGACTTCCTCCCCTCCTGCTTTTGGGGCTGGGAAATTCAAGCAAGGTGTGTGCTGCCACCTCGCCCCCCCCCCCCCCCCCCCCCCGCCGGCAGCTCTGGGCCAAGCAGCTTGGGTTTGGTTTTCATGAGTGCCTGAAACCTTATTTTCCTGCACCGAAAAAAAAGACACGGTGGCTATAGGCTTCTTGCAGCAGCTTTGCTCCGCTTCACCAATGCTCCACCGCAGCCATGTTCTGTGCACTGGCCAGGGCACGCAGGTTCACCCCATTGAGCCCGCTGCACTGGAGGGACTTGCCCAAGCAAGTCTGAGTGGAGTGGTACAGCACTCCAAAAGAGGCGGCTGGAGACCGAAAAAGAGTCGCCTCCAGCTGCCCCTTTTTCAGAGCAACTGGCTGGCTGTTCTCCTCCTTCTCTGCCTGTTTGCTCTGTATGGCCGAGGAAGAGGAGAGCAGCTGGCCAGTTGGGGGATGCTTATTGCACTGTGAATGAGATGATTGGAGGTGACTCTTTTTCGGTCTCCAGCCACCTCTTTCAAAGCGCAAGAAGCTTCCCTCAACTAGCCAGCTGCTCTCCTCCTCCTCGGCCATACAGAACAAACAGGCAGAGAAGGAGGAGAGCAGCTGGCTGATTGGGGGATGCTTCTTGCTCTGAAAAAGGGGTGGCTGGACATGTGGTCACCTGCTCGCTGGCCGGGCTGGGCTGGAAGAGATGCGTCTGCCAGGAGAAGGAAGAAAGCGTGCTCCGTGAGGGTGGGCATGTGGGTGGATGTCCTGGGGCTGCTGCGCATGCCCACAGTGCATGTGCAGCAGCTGTGGGACATCCACCTGAGCTGCACCATGGCTGCCATGTGGTAGGGAAAGCTAGGAGAGTGACAGGGCAAGTGAATGATCAAACAACTGGGTTGGGGGCATGGCCAGACAGGGGTCACCACTGTTTCAGCAACTGTTTCACTCAAAGTAGTGCGAACCGATTGAATGCCACCTTTGATTACAGGCCATAAATATTTTTTAGGAGTCAATAACTGGGCTATAAGCAATTTTTATTGCTTTTTTCTTAAAGGAAAGTTTGTTTTCTAAAATAATTTCTTAAAGCTCAATATATTCTTGCTTGAGAACCTTCACGGGTTACAAATATATGTGATGGCCTTTTGTTTTGATTCTTTAGATCTTACAAAATGAACAGGTGAATAGTTATTTCATTGCACTGCAACTGAGCCTTGATAAAGTATCCAGGTGAGCAAACAGAAAACACTGCATTTTATTGCAGTATATGAGTTTATTCTTGTTTGTTTTGTTATCCTCATATAGACAATTAGGATTTTCATCTAGGAAAGCCCAATTCATTGGACTTCTTCACATGACATATTGTCCTTATTGCTCCATGCAGAGAGTAACAGAATTGAGTAACAGAATAGAAGGAATCCTTGGAAGTATTCTAGTCTAATCCCCTGCTCTGGCAGGAAACCTTATACCATTTCAGGCAAATATTGTCCGATATCTTCTTAAAAACTTCCAGTGTTGAAACACCTACAACTTCTGGAGGCAAGTTGACCCACTGATTAATTGTTCTGAAAGTCTCCTTAGTTCTAGATTTTTTTCTCTCCTTGATTAGTTTCCATCCATAATTTTCAGTAGGGGAAAGGGTTCCCTGTGCATGATCTCATTATGATGTAGTTTTTTTCAATTTGGCAACTTTAAGATGTATGCATTTCAAATCTCAGAATTCTGGCTGAGGAACGCTGGTTGGGGAATTCTGGAAACTGAAGTTCCTATATTTTAAAGTTGCTAGATTTGAGAAACACTGTTCTAATGGGAGCTTTTACTTTTACACTGATTTATAATAACTTGTCTTAAAGCTGGATGGATGGCACTCCTGTCCAATATGTTGCCTGGGCACCACATGAACCTAATTTTGCAAACAATGATGAAAACTGTGTGGTCATTTACAGGACTACAGGTATGTGGCTAATTGATTATACCAGTTTCAGGTATATTTCTGTATGTATTCTAAAATTCATGTTTTTAGTAATGGTGACATACTTCACAACGCAGAAAATATGAACACATTTGTCTGATCATTACTCTGAGCTCAGAATATATGGATATAGAATCTGGAATTCCATTAGTCATTCATCATTAACTTGTATTTTTCAAGTAGTTTCTTAAGAACTAAAATAATGTTACTCTTTAATAGCAAATAAAATAGAAAGGAATAAATTCCTTTCTATAAATGGGACAAGTTATGCAGACTAGACAGTCTGAGTAATTAATATGCAGGCTAAGAGGCATCTGGAGACAATGCTGTCTTGTGAGACACCCACCAATATTTGTTGTTGTTAGTTGCGAAGTCTTGTCCAACCCATCGTGACCCCATGGCCAACATTTCTCCAGGCCTTCTTCTACCATCCCCCGGAGTCCATTTAAACTCACGCCGACTGCTTCAGTGACTCCATCCAGCCACCTCAGTCTCTGCCATACCCATTTTCTTTTTCCCTCAGTCTTTCCCAGCATTCGGCTCTTCTCCAGTGAACCCTTCCTTCTCCTTAGATGGCCAAGTATTTGAGTTTCATGTTCAGGATCTGGTTTCTAAAGAGCAGTCAGGGTTGATCTCTCTAGGACTGATCAGTTTGATCACCTTGCAGTCCAAGGGACTTGCAGGAGTCTTCTCTAGCATCATAGTTCAAAGGCCTCAATTCTTTAATGCACAGCCTTCCTTATGGTCCAACTTTTACATTGCAGCCAAGAAAACCATAATATTTTGAGCATAATTTTGCTAGCATGTGAAATTAGTGCAATAGTACGGTAGTTGGAGCATTCTTCTTTGGAATTGTGATGTAAACTGACCTTTTCCAATCCACTGTTGAGTTTTCCAAATTTGCTGGCACATTGAGTGAAGTACTTTTACTGCATCATCTTTTAAGATTTTGAATAGTTCAGCTGGAATACTGTCACCTCCACTAACTTTGTTGTTGCTCAGACTTCCTAAGAAGTCTGGCTCAAGATCAATGACCACCCTATCATGATTATCAGGGACATTACACTTATTCTTGTATAATTTTGTATAATTTTTCCACTTCTTGATCTCTTCTGCCTCTGTTAGGTCCCTGCCATTTTGGTCCTTTATCATGCCTATCATTGCATGAAACGTTCTCTTCATATCTCCATTTTCTCTCCATATCTTCATTTTCTTGAAGAGATCTCTGGTCCTCTCTATTCTATTGTTTTCTTCTATTTCTTTGCACTGTTCATTTAAGAATGCATTCTTATCTCTTCCAGCTATTCTCTGGAATTCTGCATTCAATTGAGTGTATCTTTTCTTTCTCCCTTGCCTTTTGCATTCCTTCTTTCCCCAGCTATTTGTAAAGCTTCCTCAGACAGCCATTTTGCCCTCTTGCATTTCTTTTTCTTTGGGATGATTTTGGTTGCTACTTCTTGTACAGTGTTGTGAACCTCCATCCATAATTCTCCAGGCACTCTGTCTAACAGATCTAATTCCTTAAATCTATTTGTCACCTCTACTGTATATTCATCAGGGATATGATTTAGTTCATACCTGAGTGACCTAGTGCCTTGCCCTACTTTCTTTAATTTAAGCCTAAATTTTGCAACAAGAAGTTCATGATCTGAATCACAGTCAGCTCCTGGTCTTGTTTTTACTGACTGTATAGAGCTTCTCCAACTTTGGCTGCACATAGTCAATCTGATTTCTGTGTTGACCATTTGGTGATATCCATGTGTAGAGTTGTCTCTTAGATTGTTGGAAAAGAATGTTTGCTATGACCATCATATCCTCTTGACAACATTTTACCAGTCTGCCCTGCTTCATTTTATAGTCCAAGGCCAAACTTGCCTGTTATTCTGGTTATCTTTTGGCTTCCTACTTTAGCATTCCAATCCCCATGATGATAAGGACATCATTTTTTGGTGTTAATTCTAGAAGGTGTTGTAGGGCTCCATAGAACTGGTCAACTTTATCTCTTCAGCACCAATGGTTGAGGTATAGACCTGGGCTACTGTGATGTTGAATGGTTTGCCTTGGATTCAAACTGTGATCATTCTGTCATTTTGGGGATTGTATCCCACTACTGCATTTCCTTCACTTTTATTGTCGAGGTTCAGTTTTGCCATCTCTTGTTTGACCACGTCCAGCTTGCCTTGATTCATGGATCGTCCATTCCAGGTTCCTAAGGAATATAGATCTTTATAGCATCAGATTTTCCTTTCAGCACCAGATACACCCACAGCTGAGCATCCTTTCAACTTTGACCCAGTTGCTTCATTCTTTCTGATGCTTCTACTACTAGCCCTCTGCTCTTCCCAAGTAGTATTTGGACACCTTTTGATCTATGGGGCTCATCTTCCAGCATCGTATCTTTTTGCCTTTTGGTCCTGTGCATGGGGTTTTCATGGCAAAGATACTGGAGTAAATTGCCATTTCCTTCTCTTGTGGATCAAGTTTTGTCAGCTCTCTGCTATGACCTGTCTGTCTTGGGTGGCCCTGCATAGCATAGCTTATAGCTTCATTACGCTATGCAACCCCCTTCGTCATGACAAGGCAGTGATCCATGAAGGACACCCACCAATATAGTGACCTCAATTCACTTCTAGATCAGGGCTGTTAAACTTGTGGCCCCTGGGGCCAGATGTATCATATGCTGGCCATGTCCACATCTGGTTTATTTTTATTTAATTAATATTTTTATTTTAAATACAAATAATACAAACATAATACATATATATCTAAATACACACACACACACACAAAAGAAAAATGCAAATATTACAGTGCATCCCCCTCCTGGAGACCATTTTTTTTCTTATAATTCTTCTATAACAATTAACAGATTTACTATATATTCCAATTGTACCCTTATCCAAAATGACATATATTCTTGAGAAAGTTTATTCCCTTTGCCTTCCACCAACATTAATTTTATAAAATCCCCCCATATTTCATTAAAATTGTTTACTTAAATCATCCCTTTTTAAAATTTTATTTCTGTTGTTAATTTATCATTTGTTGCCATACTCCAAATTTCATTATACCACTAATTTCTTTGAATATCCTAATTTTGTCTCCAATATTTAGCCATCACTAATCTAGCAGCCATTATCAAATAGCGAAGGGGGGGAGGAAATCATGATACGTCACATGATGACACCAGGATGATGCGAGTTTGACACCCCTGTTCTTGATAAATGCTTCTCTAATGATCTCCTTATTTGTCAACAGATGCAATAGCAGCTCATGAAGTTGTAGGTAAAATTTGATTTTACCTATTGTCATGATACATGAGAAATGTATGGGGCTTTAATTGAATGGTTGTGTGTACCTTCTTGACTGTTTGACCACTCTGTAGTCCCCTGCTCAATGATTTATTTTATCTTGTTTAGGACTTTGGAATGATATAAACTGTGGATATCCATCTTCTTTCATATGTGAAAGACATAATAACTCAATCAATGCAACTATTGCTCCTACACCACCTTCCATTAAAGGAGGATGCCCTGAATCTTGGCTTTTGTTTGAAAACAAGGTGCAGTAATTATTTCTTTCCTTTAAAAAAAAAGAATCACTCCAAGAAACAAAAGGATAACAAGACAAGAGGGATTTTCTATGGAATATTTTTTTAGGCAATTAAAATAAATGCCTTGAAAAGATGGTATCACAGAGGAATTTTGTGCATATGTACATAAAATAAAGGCAAACACTCATCAACCTTATCATGTAAACTACATGGTACACCTAACCAGATAAACCAGTTCTACTTTACTGTAAAGCTACATGAGCAAATCTTGAAAATCTGAAAGTACAATTCTTCTATTATTACCTTTACTGGCCAAGAATGTAGGTAAAGTCCCTTCTGAGCCTCTTTTTCTGCACACTATCCAGCTATACCATGTTGTCTCTTATCTGATAATTCCCTAGGCAGCATATCTTCACAAACATACAGTTTCCCAAAGTCTTTCCCACATACCAGTACAAGGCTCCTTCACATTAAACTTGAGTGCCAATGTCATTTGCAAAATAACAGAATCACATGGTTGGAATGTACTTACTACTTTTCTTGAAATGGCAGAAGCTCTGCAACATTATCATCTTGCAAGCTCAGTCCATTTCATCCATTTGTGCATCATTACAATGCACATATGCAAATGGATAGGGCTAACATTGTTCCATGCTTTTATTGGTTTGGCTCTCTTTGCCCCTCCCTCCATAGGTAGCAATACCAGCTGCTGCACTTTCTTTGCACTTTCTACTGCAGCAATAAGAAAACACATTGTCCTTGTGATTTTCTGGAATCTTTTTAAAATTTCCCTGTAGAGCCTGGTGTCAAACTCGGGGCGTCACGTTGCCATCCTGGGTTTTTTTCACAACATTTTTTCCCTTCGTGGAGATGGGGTGGGTGTGGCCTGCACATTCTGTATCCAGACCGCGGGCTGCCAATTTGACACCCCTATAATAGAGGATACATGTCAATTTCCAAGTACCAACCAGATCCAAATTTTCAAAATCAACCAATACAGTTAATTTTATAATAAAGCCAATTATTGGTACATTGTGCAATAAATTCACATGGTGCAATAAGATAGTGTGTTTGTTAGTAAGATTCACTGGGTTAGGAATTTTTCTTTTTTGCCTTCACTGTGAGTTGTGTTGGAGGAGGTACACGAAGGCCAATCTCATTGTACACATATTGTACTCTGACATATTAATAATAATAGTTAATAGTAATAGTAATCTAAAAGGTTAAAAGTAATAGTAATCTAATCATTAATCAAGAATTAGATGCTGCTAGTCAAAATCCAGGTGAATGTATTTAGAAAAGCACTTGGGAGATTGCTCTCTGTTGCAAACACTTATTTCTAGATGACTTCCCCAGCATAGATCTTGATAACCTGGCTTTCCTTCAGGCTTCGGATCAAAAAGAAATCAAAGTGGGTAATGTGTTTGTCTTCTCACTGTTGTTGTTTTTCTCCTGATTGTTTGATTTTTAAATTGTATTTTATTGTTGTTTTTATTGTCTGTGACCATATACATTTCTAAACAAATAATAAATATTTAATTTTATTTGTCTTTATCTTTGCATTTGGATTTTTTTTTAAAAAAAAGTGTTATAAATTCTTTGGATTTAATCAAGAAGACCAGAAAAATTGGAAAAATGCACGGAAAGATTGTCAGAAAGAAGAATTTGGAGGAAACCTTGTTGCAATACTCAATAAAAGGGTACAAGGTATATAACCACTATATCAATTAATAAAAGTTTACTTACTTGTGAAATTTAATATCATCTTTGGGGTGATTAAGTTTTATGGAACAAATATGCCATTGATAATACTACCTGACTACTTCTATGGAGCTTACAATACTAGTTTGAAATCTGGAATTTTAAATGAAAAGTTATAATACCTTAATTCATAATATTTTCCCCTTTATTATTACTGCTAGCATTTTCTTCCTCCTCTTTGATTTTCTTACTGTTAAGTAGACATAATAATGAAGCTGTGTTTGCATCCAAGCACATAGAGTTGTAGAAGTCATTTTTCATCTTTAAAATAAAATGGAAAATTGTGATTTGTTAGAAATTACAGAAGAAAGTTTCAAATGTTCGTTTTCATACTAAAAGCAAAGGAGCGAAGGAATTGCCTGCTATGTCAGTGGTGTCAAACTTACAATCCATGGGACATATATTTCATGTTCTGCCCATGCCCACATCCAGTTTAGCGAAGAAAAAAAAGTTACAATACATCATGTGAAAATGCGAGTTTGTCACCCTTGTGTTATAAATATTTATTAGATATGTGCAAAATTTTTGCTTTGCTTTGCATTTTCCCTATTGACTATTCATGCTAATTCAGCTAGGAACAGCCCTGAAAAAGACATGGCTTCTTTAACAATTAAAAAAAAAAAAAGATGCTTTATATGTGCTCTGAAACACATCACTTTCCAAGTATTTACACAACCATAATATTTATAGATTTTTGCAGTCATAAAATGTGTATATAATTCAGAATGGCTTCTGTGATTGAGGTGCTATACCCATTGTTAACACACCCACACATACGTTTTATGATTCAGTTGTGTTGATGTAGGATCAAAGGGAAATTAAAATATTTTAATCAATACATAAATACATGTGCTATTCATATACATTATAAAAGCTTGAGCTCACTTGTGTCAATAATGGCAAATTGATGTATCTAAAAGCAGTAACTCAGAAGAATTATAACTCCAGGTGTGCTTATTTATTTCTCACAATTCATTTTCCAAATCAAATTTCAGACTTCAGTAATTTTATTTCATATACTCATTATGCATTTATTCAAGTTTATGATTCAATATTTTTATTCCATTTCAAAATTCTTATTTGATTAAGTATTTGCTTTGGTTTCATTCAACATTTGTCCTAAATGTTAGGTATGTCTACATTCTCTAATCACATTATTCTTCCACTACACTTTCTTTTTAGCTTTTCTCACCTTTCATTTAAATAATTTCCAAAGTGATGTATGGATAGGACTAAATGACATCAATGAGGATCAAATGTACCTCTGGACAAATGGAAGAGGAGTCAGTTACACAAACTGGGAGAAAGGATTCCCACTGAGTTATGGGCCAAACAGTGTAGGTATTTGACTACAGGTCGGAATCTGAAAACTTCTCCCAACTTCTTTGCTTTGTCTTTTTCCCTTCAACCTGTGTTATATGAGTCTTAAATTAGATTCACATGATGAGAAGAAAAAAAGCAAGATAAATAGGCAAAATAATTTTATGGATAACTACTAGTGATTATTGTTTTGTTTTGATTTAGATTTGAAGACATCTAGAAGCACACTTACAGTTTCTAAAACTAGATGTGTGTCTTTTCTTAGAATTATGTTGTAACTGCAGATGGCAGCTAAGCAATCACAGAAAAAAGTGGGGCTACTTTAAAGAGTTGAGGACAGGGCCTATGTTAGCATCCCATGAAGTCAGGGATGCTTCAAAAATTTAACAACTGGTTCTCGGCCTGGAGGCTGGGTGGGCATGGCCATGGTGGGCATGGCCTAATTGGCCTCCTGCACCACTCTGGGAGTGAAAATGGGCTATGGGAGGGAAGTTGTTTCACCCTCCCTGGCTTCTGGAGGCTGAAAATAGCCTTCCCGTTTCCAGCCTTCCCCAGCTTTGGAGGATTTCAAGAGAACGAAAATGACCTCTTGAAAGGGTGAGAATGGCCTCCTCGGGCTTCGGAAGCTTTCTGGAGACTGGAAATGGGCCTGTTTCCAGCCTCCTGGAACTTCTGTGAGGCCCATTTTTCACCCTCTCCAAGCTCCAGTGGCTTTCCTCGAGCCTCCAGGAGAGTGAAAATGACCTCACAGGGCTCCAGAGACTCTATGGAGAAACAGGCCTTCTGGAATTTCCAGGAGGCCTGTTTTTCACCCTGCTCAAGCCTCCACGTGGGCCTGCACTTACCTGTGTACTGTATTAAAATGGTTGACTCCTAACCTCACATTCTGATTGGCTAAGAAAGCCACTATAGGGATTGGTTCACTAGGAACCAATCCTAGGAGCCGCTTAAAAGGTGGCAAAACCAAACTAATGTCATTGGCTACAAGCCGGCAGGCAAGCCCCTACAAAAGGGCTGCCGCGGCTTGAGCCAATGTTCTGTTTTCACTAGTAAATCAACTAATAAAGACTTTGTTGTTGGAACCCGGTCTACCTCACGTTTTTCCGAACGGAACACTGGTGACGAGGATGGGATCATCCTAAAACGCAAGACTGTGCACGCAGCGATAAACCAGGCTAAGACGGCTGGAAACAACGCACCGCCCGCACCCTTCAATCCCAATGAAGAGGATTGGGAATCTTACGTAGACCGTTTCCAAATGTATATTGGAAAGTAACGAGATGGAAGAGATCTCAGACCAGCGGAAGAGGGCTGTCTTTTTGACGCATTGTGGGCCGACAATTTTCAAAATGGCCAAGGCATTAGCGAAGCCCAGAGACATGAAGCAAATGACTTGGTTCAAACTCCAACGAATACTGAAGGTTCACTACGCACCAGTAGTGTCAAACCTCATCATAAGACACGAATTTTACCGAAGAGATCAGAAAGAAGGCGAGACTATTGCCGATTTCGTGGCAGCCCTCCGACAACTGGGGGGAGCATGCGAGTTCCTGAACTTAGACGAAGCGATGTGAGATCGGATAGTATTGGGTTTAAGAGACTCTAACTTACAAAGCAAACTGCTTAACAAACCCAATATAACCGTAGCCGAAGCCATCGCTGAAGCTTCATCCGCCGAAGCCGCGAAGAAATCTGCTGTCAAAATGAAGCAGATGAACGCGAACAACGACGAAACGTGTTTAATAAAAGGGAAGAAACAAATCCCAACCGCTACACACCACGAAGATTTTGACGAGACGTCAGAATCTGAAGAAGACGACGATGAGGTGCACCACCTATACGCCAACAAAAAAGAGTGCGAAAAAAGAAATTGGCAGGCTGCGGAGGAAACCATCCTCGAGCCGACTGCAGATTCCTTGATGCCATCTGCCGAGCTTGTAAAAAAAGGGGGCACATCAAGAAGGTCTGCAGAAATAAAAAAAAACTACAGCCCAAACAGACGCAGCAACTCTCCGCCACAAACCGAGCCAAAACAAACCGAGAGAAAGTGGCAACAAAACAAATGAGCCAGTAACCGGGAGAAAACACACCAGACTTTCACTATCGGGAGCGCGCAGACGGAAAGCGGCAAGAAAGTCAAAATAATAATGAAAATTGAAGGAAACCCCTGCGAAATGGAGGTAGACTCAGGGTCCTTTTTCTCAATGGTGTCATGGGACAAAATCAAACAACTGGTCCCTAACATCAACCCAGAAAAGCTCCAGAAGCAGCGATTAACCCTAAAAGACTACCAAGGGAATCGAATCCCTGTGGTAGGTTTTGGACATTTCCGAGTCACCTATAAACACCATGATGAAGTACTGCCGTTGACAATAGTTGACCGAGACCGCCCAAGCCTCCTGGGCATCGAATGGTTCGCATCATTAGGGATCAGAATGACTGGAGTAGACCAGGTGGCCGCAACCGACTGGGAAGAAAACCTGATCCACGAATTCCAGGAGGTTTTTGACGGCTCAATAGGCAGGTACCAGGAGACCCCAATTTCCTTTAGCTTAGACCCCCAGGTAGCCCCTAGAAGGCTAAAAGCCAGACGAGTTCCTTTTGCACTAAAGGCAAAAATAGAGGAACAACTAAACAAATTGGTTGACCAAGGGGTTTTGGAACCTGTTGACCATGCCAGATGGGAGACGCCTATTGTAACACCAGTTAAACCTGACGGGTCGGTTTGAATCTGCGGTGACTACAAGGCTACCCTGAACCATGCGCTGCAACAAAGCGCATACCCGGTGCCAGTCGTACAACACTTGTTACACTCACTTGAGGGAGGAAATGTTTTCGCTAAATTAGATTTAGCACAAGCTTACCAACAGCTTCCAGTAGACCCCCTAACAGCGGAAGCACAAACAATAGTGACCCATATAGGAGCGTTCAAGTGTAACAGACTCCAGTTTGGAGTAAGTGTGGCCCCAGGAGTGTTCCAAAGCCTCATGGAACACCTACTGAATGGAATACAAGGGGTCGTGCCATATTTTGATGACGTTCTAATTTCGGCCAAAAATACAAACCAATTAGAAAAAAGACTGAGAAACGTACTAACAAAATTTAGAGAATCTGGCCTGAAAGTAAAGAAAGAAAACTGCTGTTTAAGGACGGATCGCATCGAATTTTTGGGTTATTTAATAGACGGAGAGGGTATACACCCTACCGAAAAAAAAAGTCAAAGCCATTAAAGACGCACCACGACCAAGAAACAAAACTGAGTTGCAAGCATTTTTGGGACTAATAAACTTTTATAATGTATTCCTTCCCCACAAAGCAACAATAGCAGAACCGTTACACTGTTTACTGGATAAGAAAACAAATTGGACTTGGGGTCATAGAGAGCAAGAAGCTTTTCAACAAATAAAAAAATTATTAACATCAAACACCATTCTTATCCAGTTTAGCAACACACTGCCATTGACGGTGACCTGCGACGCCTCACCATTTGGAGTTAGTGCCATCCTGAGCCACCAATTGCCAGATGGAAGAGAGGCACCCGTTGCCTATTATTCAAAGACTCTGTCTAAAACAGAACGTAACTATAGTCAACTACACAGAGAAGCCCTAGCAATCGTCGCTGGAGTAAAACGCTTCCACGAATATTTATATGGAAGAACATTTTCAATAGTAACGGCTCATAAACCGTTACTAGGAATTTTGGCAGGAAACAAGCCTACACCGAACATTTTGTCCCCGAGAATGACCAGATGGTCGGAATTCCTGGCAGCCTACTCGTATACATTAATGCATCGACCCGGGAAGCAAATCTCCCATGCAGATGCATTAAGCAGATCGCCGCTACCAACAACGGAAGAAGACCCGGCACCAACGATGACCACCCTACAGATTGAGACATGCCCCGAGCTACCAATATCCGCCAACGACGTCATCAGAGCCACAGCGAAAGACCCAGTGACTGCCCACATACTAAACTGGGTAGGTAAAGGCTGGCCAGAAAATCTAAAAACTGAACACTTTAAACCTTTCCGGACCAGACAGACTGAACTCTCTATCCAAAAGGGTTGTTTATTGTGGGGTGATCGGGTAGTCATACCTTCTAAATTACAAACCAGGGTACTGGGTATGCTTCACAAAAGCCACCCTGGTATTGTTAAAATGAAAAGCCTTGCTAGAAGCAATGTCTGGTGGCCGGGTATAGATAGGGACATTGAATACTGGGTAAATTCTTGCAACAAATGCCAAAAAACCAGACCCTCCCCACCACAAGCACCCATAAGGGAGTGGGAAAACCCAAGGGGCCCCTGGTCTCAAATCCACATTGATTTTGCGGGACCTACTAAAGGGAATACTTTCTTAATTGTCGTGGATGCATACTCAAATTGGCTGGAAGTTGTAGTTATGCCATCCACGACAACGGAAATGGTCATTAAACAACTTGACAAACTATTCGCAATCCATGGACTACCAGACGTCCTAGTGTCCGACAACGGGCCACAATTGACAAGCATCCAATTCGAACAATACCTAGCCGCCCTGGGTATACGCCATACTCTAACCGCGCCGGCTCACCCGGCCGCAAATGGTAGAGCAGAGAGAATGGTCAGGTTTACCAAGGAGGGTTTAGAAAGAATGGACAATGGGGATGTCCAAGATAGAATTAACCACCTACTCACCCTCCAACATATCACACCCAGTACCGTTACCAACAAAAGCCCAGCGGAACTATTAATGGGAGGGAAACTCAGGTCACAGCTAGACAGGTTGCACCCAAATTACACACCAGAAAGACCCCCCGACTCCTCCACCCGCTCAAGAATATTTGAAATAGGCGACCTAGTCTATGCAAAAATTTTTACCGGGGACCCCTTATGGCTTCCAGGCATAATAACCAAAATCACAGGCCCCCGGTCCTACCGACTAATCGTGGATGATGGCAGGGAATGGAAGCGGCACATAGACCAGCTTCATTCCCGATACATAGAAAGGAACATGAACGCGCAACCAGAAACAATAAAAACGATGAAAAACAAACCAATGGGGGGGGGGAATTCAAAGAAACAATAAAGAACCGTTTGAAATAAACCCAGAATATTACAAAAAACAAAAAGAGCAAAATAGAGACTTACAGTTAGAGGAAACTTGTGGAAAGCATCCAAACGAAGGGGCCAGCCAGGCCAGCTCGACCTGCCCAGAAAAATCAGGAGGGAGCGGCAAGACCGCCGACCTCAGAAACTCAGGCAACAGCAAAATGGCTGACTCACCCTTCCAGGTGGTTCCATGGAGAAGAGACGGAGACACAGCAAACCCCTCTGAACTGGTCGAAGTCGCCAGCAACAATGAACCACGCAGGTCCAATAGAACCAGGAAAAGCCCCACCTACCTGCGCGACCACGTCACCTCGTAAGAACCAAACCAAGAGGGGAGGGGTGTACTGTATTAAAATGGTTGACTCCTAACCTCACATTCTGATTGGCTAAGAAATCCACTATAGGGATTGGTTCACTAGGAACCAATCCTAGGAGCCGCTTAAAAGGCGACAAAACCAAACTAATGTCATTGGCTAAAAGCCGGCAGGCAAGCCCCTATAAAAGGGCTGCCGCGGTTTGAGCCAATGTTCCGTTTTCACTTGTAAATCAACTAATAAAGACTTTGTTGTTGGAACCCGGTCTACCTCGCGTTTTTCCGAACGGAACAATCTGCAATCCAAAACACACAGGGACTCCTGGGAGAGGCAGGGCAGGATGGGCAGAGCCAGCCAGGGGTGGGATTTGCCAGTTTGCTGAACTGGCCATAAAATTAACCAGTTTGCCAAGCCAGTGCAAACCGGTAGCAGTCCACCTCTGCATGAAGTCTGAAGCACCTTTCAGCTCCATTGCACATCTCTCTCAGCAGAATAAATCAGCAGAAGCAATATTGAAAATTAAATCTTGAGGTATTGCATTTGACAGTAGGACTTAAAGCAGTGTTTCTCAACCTTGGCAACTGTATGAAGTCTCAGTTTTAACTCCCAGAATCTGCTAGCCTGTTTGCTGATCTAAATAATCAGCTAGCAGGGACAAGTGAGGGACAGGCTGGAGAAAACATTTAAGGATAGTAACTGGGCAAGTGATTGTTTTGATTGTTACCCAGGCAAAAGCTGATCTTGACCAATGTCCTCTGTGAGGAAAACAAATAGGCTACCTTTGTGAATTGCCTTGATACATAGCAGATCTCATTCTAAGGTAGTATACAGTATAAGAGCAGCTATTACAGCTGATATTTCCTTATTCTATCTCATATCTTGAGAAATGCATCCAACTATGTTTCCAAGAACATCCTGTGGAGCTACACCTACCTTTTAATTGGAGAGTAGGTGGGTGGGATTTACCATTTGCAGCACACAATTGATTAGTGATATCTAATAGGCATGTGACATTCTTACTTTTCCATATTTCTGGAAACTATGGTGATTCATTCTGTACAGGAGGTTCTTGATTTATGACCACAATCGGAACCAGAAATTCCAATTAAATGAATCCTGACCAATTTTACAATCTTTTTTTTAAAATCAAAGTTTTTAAACAAGTCACTGCAGTCATCACTAAGTGTCATAAGTGAATCTGTCTTTCCCCATTACTTTGCTTGACAGAAGCCTGCTGGAAAGGTTGCAAATGGTGATCATCTGACCCCAGGATACTATAACAGTATAAATATATGTTGATCACCATGTGTCCTAATATGGATCATGTAACTGTGGAAAATACTGCAATGGTTGTAAGGACTAGTCCTATGTCAATTGTTTTCAGTGCTGTTGTAACTTAGAATGTTTACTAAACAAGTGGTTGTAAATTGAGAACTACCTATAACCTTCTCTACCAACTTCTCGTTTTCCCATAGCTTTTAAATTGGCATAATTGAGGAATTAAGAAGCTTATTCATACTACATTCAACATTTATTGTTTTCCATTTTGTATAGGAAGATTGTATTGCAATGAAATCATTGCCTTACAAAAGTGCAGGCTTATGGAGAAATAGTTATTGCTACTATAAGAAAGGGTACATATGCCAAGCCAACGTTCGTGAGTATTTTGCCTTTTTTTTATTTCCTCACCTTTTTTTTTCTTTTTGAAAGGAAAAGCCTTCTTTGATTTAAAAATCTCTAACTTTTCCCTTCAATGTTTCAATACAAGGCCATGATGGTTTTTAAATCTCAGAATATAAATATGGTATGGAATAATAATTAGGTGTTTTATTTATTTACTAAGACATGCCTCTCCACTTGAAAAATGACAAAGAAGCATAACATTTGATTAATGCAATAATAAAGTAAAATGCATGATTCATTCATGTAAAATTTTATCAGTCACTAACTGCCAGTACTTTACATATTTTGAAGAATATTTTGTTCCAGGGAAGAGATATGACCAGGGAGAATGTTCTCCTATGTGGTCCTTGGTGATGAGACCTAAAGCCAGTCTGGTCTATCAGATCTCACTAGATAGGCAAACTTTTATTCAGAGCAGATGATTGCAAAGATACTTAAGTCCTGGTCAGGGGTGAGCTTCAAAAATTTTAGCAAAGGGCTCTCTGCCTGGTTGCTGAGTTGGCGTGGCCATGGTGGCAGTGACCTAGTCGGCCTCCTGTAACATGGTAAAGGGGGCATTTTTGCCCTTTCTGGGCTCCAGAGGCTTTTCTCAACCCTCTGGGAGGGCAAAAATGGCCTCCCTGGGATCTGGAGGCTCTCTGGAAGCTGGAAACGTGCCATTTCCAGCCTTCCCAAACTTCTGGGAAGCCTGCTCCCCGAGCATCCGTGTGTGCCCTGCACTTACCTGCATCCAAAATGGGCTGCATGGGGACTCCTGGGAGGAGTGGGAGGGGCCAGCCAGATGTGGGATTGGGAGTTCTCCGAACTGCACAGAATCTTAGCTAGGGGGTCTCCTGAATCCCTGCAAACCCCCAGCAGCCCACCCCGGTCCTGATCCATGCAGTGCTTTAAGAGTGACAATTACCATCTTGAATTGCACTTACTGAGTAACTGGGTTAATCCCCTTACTTGAGCTGCTGCAGTTGGGACTAACTGTAACTTCTGAGTGATCTTCAAGGACAATCCCATGCAGAGTGAATTGCATTAGTCCAGCCAAGAAGTGTGTAGGTATCATATTTATTACCCAGTCATGAAATAAATAAATTAAAACAAAAACAAAAACGGAGCAGTGGGCTTCGTTCAAACTTCCCACTGTTTTCTATGACCAAAATATCTGAAAGTGTTTCAAGTGGAGCTATTTGTTTTAACCCTGAAATAAAAACACACTTCTTGTTTTATGCCCAAAACAAATGTCAATTTACCCCAAACACCATTTCCCCTGTATGTCTGAAAAGGGTTTTTTTTGCATTTTATGTCTTTTATTTTATTTTGCATTTTATGTCTTCATATTTTTGAAAAGAGCCTTACAATATTCTTTTTCTTTTGTAGACCCCAAATATTCTTTTCTTCCATCCACCACTCCAGAGCAGTGGTTCCGTTATAGAAATAGCAGCTACTTCATCATTGAAGCCAAAATGACATGGGAAGATGCAAAACAAAGTTGTGAAAGGAGAGACTCGAGTCTTGCTAGCATTTTAGATCCCTTTAGCCTCTCATATCTCTGGCTAAAACTAAAACAAAAAAGGATTGTATGGCTTGGCCTCAACAGTAATCTGGTAAATGCAACTTGTATCAGTCCACAAAGTTCTATCTATTCAAATTTTTATTTGTTCAATTATCTTGGAGCATTCAAGAATATGCTATTAATTTTGGGTGGCAGTTGTTCTATTCAGTGGAAATTAAAGTTAGAAAACTACTATAGATGAATGAAATAACTATTTGCTATACCTTCCAGTAAGTCTAATACAATTTTGCCCTCCTAGGATAGGGTCTAGACACACTAATATTTAATTATTTATTTGTTGAATTGATTTGATTTCTATAGCCACCCCTTTTAGCAAACAACTCTCGGTGGCTCACAGTTCAAAAGTCGTTAAAATGCTAAAAAACATGACAATGTCTAATTTGAATTATTTCAAAGCAAAACATATGATCTGTTAACAAAATGTCCAGGACATACCCAGATCTTTCAAGGCTAATGGAGAGTAACAGAGTTGGGGCCATTCCATTCTCTCGGGATGGAGGACGTTCCACATAGCAGACACTGCTGCAGAAAAAACTCATCTTCTAGTCTCTAGAATATTCTTTGGCTGACTGGATCTACAGCATGCCAATCCTATTTGATCTATTTGGATACATAGAAACTCTTTGAAAAAGATGATCCCTCAGATTACTGGTCCCAAATTATGTAGAGCTATATATTACCAGCATTTTGAATTCTACCTTGAAACATATTGGTAATATGCCAGTGTTAAATACATTCTTAGTGGCCAAGTTCAAAATGATGCTAATATATAGATGTGGATTCTCAGAACAGACTAAATAACAAAGTAAGCAAACCTTTTTCTGAAGCAGTTCTTGTTCTTTCCATTGCTAAAATTTTTAACCAAATCAGACTTTAATTATGAACTAAATTTATATATGACTTCATGAGCATTTGACATTTGGCAAAGTTATTGGGAATTGGAATTGAAACCAAAGAATTCTCTTGGTTCATGACAACAAACGTGAAGGCTTAGTGCTGTTGTGAAATCATCTATAAAAACCAACCTACATTGCATTTACTATTCATATTTCATGTTGGATTGCAGTTGTTACTGCAAAAAAAGACTAAATTCTGACAGGATCTATTTCCAGGGAAACAATAATGTAACATTCCTAGATCAGCCTAACATGCTCAATTATAGTGTATCTCATAAGAAATATGTCTCTCATTCAATGTGTGGTTTTTGTTGGTTGGTTTTTTTAGACTGGTGGGCAATATATATGGATTGATAAATTCCGGATGAAATATACTAAATGGGCAGCAAATGAACCAAAACAAAAATTAGGCTGCGTTTATATGGACTTGGATGGGACCTGGAAGACAGATTCATGCAATATAAAGAATTTTCCTCTTTGCAAATATCCCAAAGGTAAGTTGAAGGATAGGTTAAGATTTTTGTTCATGGTTTCATATTCAAACTAAAGCAGTTTTCTTCAGCCTTGGCATCTTGTAAGTATGTTGGACTGCTACAAATTGGAATAATTTAGAAATGGTGCCATAGACATTTAGATTACTTTTTGAAGGGAATGTACCTCCATTTAAGTTGTGAAATTTTGCACAACTCTAATTTTTAAAGACTTTGGGAATATAATAGACTGTGCATAGTAACATATATGCCAGGCAGCCTTTGTCAGCATGAATAATATTGATGCTTGTTAAGAGTTGTAATTTAGCAATGTGGAGAAGGGGGTGGAGTTCCAAATTTTATTCCTCTGATGTAGGGCATATTCATTATTTAACTTGCAAAAACTTAAGACTGGAAAGACTATTTTGTATGATGGTTAAAATGCTGGTCTAGGTACCAGAAGACTAGGAGTTCTAGTCCTGCTTTAGGCATGAAAGCCAGATGTATGACTTTGCACCAGTCACTCTCTCTCAACCTAATTCACCTTTACATAGTTGTTATTGTAGGGAAAATAGGAGTAAGGAATTCTAATATGCAAACATAAAAATAAATAAATGCAACATGTATAGCAACATGTATAGCTCTGATAATGTTTAGAAGAAGACCTGCCCCTTAAACTTTACCTGGATGGGAAGACTTCTGCCTTTTTTATTCCAGTTAAGTCAGTTTGTGAACTATAAACAGTTTTTAAGGAGGAAAGAGGCTTGAAAACTCAGTCTGCTCTTTAGGTAGTTTGACTTTAAAAGACTACTCTACAGATTGGAACACAATTATTTTTCACATGCTGCATTCTTTCAGTTTTGTGATCTATATTTGAAGTCAATAACTGAATGCCAAAAAAGAGCATATTAGGAATAGATATACATCCACCAGTGCATATACTAAGCAGTATATTTGTAGAAGTGTGAAAATAGTGACCACAATTAATGTGGTCAGTATAAAAAAATGGGGGCGTGCATAAGCACACCGGTGTGCCTACTGTCTCTGTCCTATTGTTTCTTTTATTTTTCTTATATGTATTCATTTCATGTATTCATAGCTATGTTTATACTTATACCTATTATCTTGTAAGCGATTGACAAATCAAATAAATCAAATCAAAACAATAATCTAATTAAAGCTCTATCTATATTTCCCTGTTGGTGTAAAACTAAAAAAGTTAACAGTAACATAAAAGTAAAAAGGACAAGGATGCTTACTAAAAACACTGTAGCTTTGACAAGGTTCCTCAAATAATATTTAAATAAATTAATTAGAATTAAAAATTATATTGCTTTTTAAAAACAGTGTTTCCACCTACTGTACCACCTCAAGAACCAGGAAACTGCCCACTTGCAGTGGAGAAATCTTGGATTCCATTCCGTGGTCATTGCTATCACTTTGAAGCCTCATCAAAAATGAGTTGGCCAAAGGCATCATTAGCTTGTTTGCAATTAGGTAAGTGTTCCCATTCACTGATTATATTACCTGACTTTATTTTAAAGCAAGTAGAAGAAACAATTATTGAAGAAATACTAAGATTTGCAAATATTTTAATAGAAAGGATATGGATTCCTTAGAACATAGAATAATAGGATTGAAAGGGATCTTAGGGGCCTTCTGTCCAGCTCCCTACTTGAGAAGGAGACCTTAATGAATTCCAGACAAATTGCTGTCCACTCTCTTCTTGAAACTCTCCAGGGATGGAGCATCCATAACTTCCAGGGTTAAGTCATTCAATTAATTGTTTTTATGTCAGGAACTTTCTCCTTAGTTTTAATGATCTTTCACCAATTATTTAATGATCTTTCACCAATTATTTCTTGTTCTGCTCTCAGGTACTTCTCTGTGATAACCCCTCAAGTACTGGAAGAACCAGGAAATTAACTTAAAGGGCATACTAAAGTACTGCTATCATATCATCCCTAATCCTTCTCTTTGTTAGAAGAACATGCCTAGTTCTCTGAATTTTTCATTGTATGGTTTGGCTCCAGACACCTCATTGTATTTGTTGTCCTTTTCTATATTCTTTTTAGGGTCCCAACCTTTTTTAAAATTGTGGTGGACCAGAACTGGATGCATTATTTCAAATGTGGTTTCACCAGTGTAGTATAAATTAGTACAATATTTTCTTGTGATCTTGAGACTGTGTCTCTATTGATGCAATCTCGGACCACTTTGCTTTTTTTGATACCTGCAGCACACAACTGGCTCATATTTAAGTGGCTCAGACTTAAGATCCCTTTCACAGTTACGACAATTAAGCTAGGTGCCACCTATTCTATACCTGTGCATTTGGTTTTTCTTGCCTATGTGTAGGACCTTTTCTCACTGAATTGCATTTTGTTGGATAGATCACAGTGTGCAAGTCTGTCAATATTTCTAGGTACTCACAAACATGCTGCTTGATTATTTTTTTGAGCATTTTCCCTAGTCTCAATATAAGACCGATTAGTCTGTAGTTTCCTATGTTCACTCCCTCCTCGATTTTGTATGCTAAAAGCACATCAGTTCTTCTCTCGTCCTCTGGTAGTTCCTCTATGCTTCAGGAGCTTTGAAAAAAATTGTTTCATAGTTCTGAGATCATGTCTGACAGCTGCTCCTGAACACTGATATTATGAATATATATATATATATATATATATATATATATATATATATGTATATATATATATATATATATATATATATATGTAATATATATATATATATATGTAAAATATAAATGTAAATGTAAATTATATGTAAAATATAAATATATATAAAATATATATATATGAACTATCTGATCTTGATGACTTGAACTTGTCTAGAGTGGATAGGTGTTGTGTTACTGTTTTTTTGCTTATTTTTATTTTTATTCCTAATCTATCTTTTATGGTACCCCTTTTGATAGGCTGAATTATTATTATTTTTTGCATAAAGACAAATACAAAGAATAAATTAAACAGTTCTACTTTCTTTCTGCTCCCTATCATCTCTTTGCCATCTTCTCCCATTATTTAACTGATTACTTCCTTGGCTTTTTCCTTTTTTCTTACATTTGAATTTTTTAATTATTATTATTCTTGAGATTTGTTGCAACTCTTAGTCCATGCTTAACCTTAGGAGGTTAATTCTGTATTCTTTTTAATTACATTTTAATTACATCTCTCTTTCTATTTTTTATATTTATTCTTTTTTCTCAGTGTAAGAGTGTTCTTTATGCAACCATGCTGATTTCAACTTGGGTCTGATCTATTTGTTCCACATAATTTGAGCATTGGTATATAGTCATCGGAATCCCTTATGGCTGACCCTGTATTTGTTTCCTATTTCTCCTATTTTGTATCTAAGTTCGCCTTTCTTCTCATCACTCCCTAGTTCACTGTTTGATTAATTGTCTTGTAACTTATGCTTGTGATTAGTTCCTAAAATTGGTTCCCTGCCCTTCCAATTTTAGTTTAAAGCCCTTTAGAATATATGAGCTGATTGTTTTCCACACACATTCTTCCCAGTTCTTGTGATGTGCAGCTTGCCTTCTACCAGAAGCCCTAATGTATAGTAAGGTAGCTTCCTGATCTAGGAATCCAAAGGTCTCTCAACAGCATCATCCTTTATGCCAGTGGTTTACTTCTAGAATCTTCTGTTACCTAGTTGGATGTTTACCTTCCATTGGAAGTACATGTGAAAATACAACCTGTGCTCCTAACTCTTGCTTTCATGACAAGCTGCTGATAGTCTCTTGATATTGTTTTCTGGATCTTTGTCATATTATTCATCCCTACATGAATAACGCAGGGCAAAGGATTGCTGTTAAAGAAATTGAGGTTTGTCAAAAGAAGTGAAATGGCTTTCTCTAATCACATGACCAATTTGTTATACAGAAATGAGATTTGGTCATGTAAGGAGAAACATAAGAGTAAATTACATGCAGTTGGAATGGGGTACTGAAGGAGTGAGGACTGAATACAAAAGTAAGTGATCAAGACAATAGAAATATGAAAGAAGAATAATGAGCTGGATTGAGAGGGAATGAATAAGATTCTAATATCAAAAACCAATAGTTTTTATATGAGGCAAAAGTGAATGAGTGGGGAAGAAGGGGAAGTCCAAGAAATTTGTCAATGGTTAAAATTGATGAGATCCTTAGAAGGATAATTTTAAAGAAGAAGCAACTTATAATTTGATGTGTGGAACCAGAGGAAGCAAGGATAATCTGTAGAAATACAAAGATATGAGGAAATACTAAGTGTTGCTATAAACTAGATTTAATTGCCCTCTTTATTCATGCTTTAATTTCTTTGGTTTACCATTGCATTTTGCAGAGGGAATAGCATGATGGGTAGAGATGTATGTTCTTTATCTGAAAACTTAAGTTATTGGCTTGATCAAGGTATCCATACATAAAAAGTGAGGAATCAAAGAAAAAAACATGTTTTGACATTAAACAAAATATTTCTTTTAATTAGCTACTCAGCTTGTTATGGGTCAAAAAATATTCAAATAGTATTTTCTGTGAGCATGTTTACTTATTTTTTTACAGATGCCTCTCTGGTTTCAGTAATGGATACAGCAGAAGCAAACTTTCTAACAGAAATTACAGAAAATCTTGAAAGCAAATCTCAAGCATTTTGGATAGGAATGTTCAAAAATCTAAATGGTATATTTTAATTTAAATTTTAAGCTCAGTGCTGTTTGTACTGCAAATATTTTATTATAATTACAGTTGAATCTTCTGGCAAGTACCAAAGAAGGTACTTGATTGTATGTAAAAAAAGGAGGAAAACAGATAAAAATGTAACATTGTTATGACTTCTAATTGTAACTCAACATTTATAGTTGGGGATGAAAGCATATTTGAGATATTTCACACAGTCATATTCTAATAAATTTATTTAGTTAAGTGGCTGATGAGTCAGTGCTAGAATATTTTTTAAATAAAAGCCTTTTTTTAAAGCATTAATCAGTAGGAATATGTACGCATATGTGTGTGCATGTATGGTTAAGTGTTTCATTAATTATGCTGGGAATTTGAGACTACAGTTGAATTTCAATACATCACAGCATTTTGTTACATGTCCTAGTTTGGATGGGAGGAGAGTTGCATCAAATATTAAATGCAAAATAAGATGATTTACCCATTATGTTAAAGTAAAAGGACATTTAGTTTTGGCTTGGAGGAACAAATTTGAGCTGCTCCCTAAAAGCTTTTAGAGAGTTTTCCCCTAAAGTATATATGGTAATATAACTTTAATTATATATAAATTAACATTTAATGAAAGGTGACGGAAGGGAATTATTACTTTTATTGTTTCTATATTGGGTTTTATTTTTTGTAAGCTGCCAGAATCACTGAGTGAGTGGGCTTTCAATAAACTTTCTAAATAAATAAACATGACATCAAACTTATTTCTCTTATATCTTGTTTTGTAATAAGATCATACAAATAAGAAATAAAAAGGATTATGTCATCATAACTGAAGGTCCACTATTTTATGTGATATCACAAGTATCAAAGAGGCAGAGTTTGCAAAATGGTGTTTCCATAGATATTCCATTGTCTGCTACCTATTGATGCCTCTGGATACCCATAGTTCATCCCTTTTTTTTTTTTTGTCCTGGCTCAGTAATGTTTTTGCATGTACCCTTGGCCTGTTAGACAATACAATCGAATAAGGATTTTGTTTAAAAAAATTAGATGGATGTATATATCCAACTTTGTGCTTTGTAAATTATGATTCATGGCTTTGTACATTTATGAATTCAATAGTATGGCAAATTTAAATAATTTGTTTAAAAAAATTGGCACATGATTTTGTTCTGCCTAATTATGTAACACTGAATAAAGAGAAAAGAAATCAGTACCATCTTCATTTTATTAAATTGGCAAAAGAAAAGGATATTTCCAAATTCTAGTCCTGGATGTATATCTAGTCAGGAAAGAGTCTTCCTACTTTACAATTAAAGCCACATTTGTTTTAAATTAAAACAAATTTAAATTTCTAATAACTGCAGTGTATAGATATGTATAATATACATGACTAGAGATTTCTTAATTTTGGTTTAAATGTAAAAGTATTTAAATGGAACCATGCACTTAATCATAAAATAGGGTAAGTAAGTAAGTAAAGTAAATAAGTAAAAAAGAAATGTTATTAGGAAGGAAGGAAGGAAGGAAGGAAGGAAGGAAGGAAGGAAGGAAGG
>BLBF01000043.1:722511-734552 GCA_015471245.1 Laticauda colubrina | reverse complement strand
AGGAAGGAAGGAAGGAAGGAAGGAAGGAAGGAAGGAAGGAAGGAAGGAACGGAAGGAAGGAAGGAAGGAAGGAAGGAAGGAAGGAAGACAGACATTGCTAGAGCTAATTATCTTGGCATATTTTCTAACCCAACATTAGGTGATTGGTTATGGATTGACAATGCTGTTGTGAACTTTGTCAACTGGAACACTGGAGAACCTTCAAGTCAGAATGATGAACATTGTGTAGAAATGTTTGCTTCAAATGGGATTTGGAATAATGTTTATTGTAATTCGTATCTTGGATATATTTGCAAAAAAACAAAAAGTAAGTAATATGCTATATGTTCTTACTATTTTATTTTATTATTTTATTTTCTTAGTTTTTCTCCTTTTGTCCTTTTTGGTTACAACATAATTGAAAAAGTGTAGGAGAAAGTGTAAGAGAAATGGGATACAAGTATACATCAGCAACTATAAGATGATCTTCGTGTTTATCTTGAACTTGACTGAAATCAGTCTGGAAAAGAATTTCCAGTTAATTCACCTAGCCTGACCACCAAATTGACTTCCTGCATTTAACATGACCTGCACCAGCAATATAAATATCCATAGGAAGAGAAATAGAGAAAGAAAAATCAACACCTTTGAATATCTATAGAGATTCTCAGTCATCCAGGTCATGGTTGTCCCAAAGGTGCTTTTTCAAGAGCCAACTGGACTTTCTGTTTTTTTTTTTTAAAAGATGTATCGCTTCTCACCCCTACTATCCACTAGAGAAGCTTCTTGGATGAGAAGTGAAACATCTTCAAAGAAAAACCAGAAAAACCAGTTGCGTTTTGAAAAAACATCTTTGGGACAACACCTCTGAAATTTTGTAAAGAGATGAATGACAAATCTCTTCAGAGGATTCAAGCAAGAAGATTTATGAGGAGTCCATGTTTTTTCACCTTACAAGAAAAGAAGTCACATATTTTCCACTCCTACGCAATGTTTTTAGTACAGTAGGAATCCAAATTATAGCATCCAAACTGATGGCCATCCAGCCTTTGCTTGAATATATGAAGTGAAGGGGAACTATCTTGGTAGTTGAACCATATACAGAACTGTTTTGCTATTATGATGTCTTTTCTAATATTCAACCAGAATTTGCTTTCATGTAATTTAATGCTATTGTTTTTTGCCTAGCACCTCAGTGTGATTAAGGCCAGATCTCTGTAAGTCTGTTTCAGATACTTGAAAACTCCTTTATTATCTCTCCTCAGCTCTTATTTCTTTACCTCAAAGCTGAGCATTAGCAGCATTGACAGGATAGTCTGACCAGTGCAGAATGTATTGGGAATTTTACTTTCTGTGAATTATACTTCTATTGGTACAACCTGAAACTGAATTTTGTGATCAATGATAATTCCAACGTTAATTTAGAAGGAATTAAATTTGTTCTGCTTATAGCATTGAAATGTAAAGGACTCTGAACATAACATAATTTATAATATTTCTCTTCTTTTACAGTTGTTGAAACAGTACCTACTGAGAAGATATCAGAAAACAAAGGTAAGAATTTATGCACAGTAAATAAATTTTACTGAAAGATATATTTCTGTCACCTACCTACCTACTTACCTCTTTCTCTTTCTTTCTCTCTTTCCAGTCTTCTCGTATCTTTTAAAATAATTAATTTTACAATATTATATCAACTAGCTTATAAAATTTAAATGTTAAGATGTGGGATTGTTTTTGTTGCCTTTCTGAGAATACAGTACCAGAGAAATGAATCTTTAAGTTTCCTTCAACCTGATGTATTTAGAAATATTAAAGCAAAATATATAGCATTCCTAATTCACATGAGTTTTGATCTAATAAAATTGGAGTGCACCAATAGAATACTATTGTCTTCTGGAGTCAGAACATCATGCAGCAAATAACTTTTAGGCAAAATTCCAGCAATTCTTAAATCTGATTTAAATTCTTTGGTCAGGGGTAATAACAAATCTGAGAACAATTTGAAATACCATCCATAATGAATTTTCCTAATCCTTATTTATAATGCAAGTTCTTCTCTAGGATAAACCCCATGGCATTCAGTGCAAAAGTTGCAGATAACTAGAAGGAAAGAAATAGAAATAAATAATTTCAGTATACAAAAACAAAACAGTTATCTGCTTGAGAGTGGAGGAAAGAAAGAATTAAATATCTCTTAAGCAAAGAAGCTGGGAAAAAGGACCTAGCTGAAGTTCTCACCAATGAGAACTTCACCTTCAGGGAGGGAAAAAGATTTTTCCAATTTCAGTAAAGTTGAAGTTAAGGAAAAAATTTTGGGCCAAAGTGGGGGTCAGATATACCTGGGATCAGCTACATATTGGCCCAATATAGTGATGTTTTAGTGTTGATGTTACAGTATTGGACAAACAACCAAAGAAATGGATTCAAATGCTACAAGACCACAAAGATCATTGGATTCTCCTTTAGCCACCTCACAATGTTAATGAAAAAAATAAATGGCGAGGAATGGTACCCAGTAATCTTTGAAGGACAAAGTCCAACTATGCTAAGAAGAATTTCCCTAAATGTTGTGTTGTGATTACCGTGCATTTATTTACAGAATCAAGAAAGACAGATGTCATTCCTTCACCAACCCACAACAAAGTCATCATTGTTGTTGTGCTAGTGATTCTCATTGTTTCCGGAGCTGCTCTCACAGGTTTCTATTTCTACAAGAAAAGTAATCAACATGGCTCGATGGAGGAGAATTTTGAGAATTCTTTTTATTTTACTGGTGGAGATGCTCCAACAACTAGCGATGGAATAGATCTAGTCATGAACATGGAGAAGAATGAACAGGCAACCAATTAGTCTGGCAACAATCTAAACTGTGTCTTGTTTAATAAACGCTGACTTCTGAAAGCACACTATCACATTCTAATGCCAAATTGATAAAATAATTATAAGTCTATCTGTTTCAGCATCTTTACTACATATTAAAAGCAATAATCATTTCATTGCAGACACCATATAATGCAGCTGCTTTGCATTCAAAGTAAACAATAATACAGAGTTAAGCTGTTGGATAACAAGAGGCAACTTACAACATTTAAGTGAAAATCTATTCTCAAATTCATACTGCAGTTTGAGGGAAACATGGCAACTGCTAAATTTGATAGTATTTCTGGGATCAGAAAAAAAAAACAGGGAAAGGAAAGAACAATAGAACTACATTACTGAGTCAGTAAGCTATATTCTAATGTTGAATTCCTGAAACAAAAATAATGGAATAATTTACATTAACTTGAAGGGCAATAATAAATTAAAGATTTGAAAAGGTGTCTTGTCTGGAGAAGTATTACAGTTGCTTCCCTCTGTCTGCATTGCTAAACTTGCCCCTGTCTAAATTATAAGGATAACATCATTTGATTGCTGGATAGCAAGATGGGCAGCATGTAAATTTAATCAACAGATACATAATAAAATTTGATATATTCCCCAATGGTAAGGCAGATCTAAGATTCTACTGGAATATTTAATTGTTTTATTGAATATGTTGTACTTCTTAAATAAGTAGCAAATTTGCAAATGCAAACGTATCTAACATATATTTCTGTAACATCATCATATGCTCAAATTGTTATTCAACAAGAAGCCTGCAAATTGTATATCAAAATATTGGCATTATATTAGTATTACAGGAACAATTTCAGATTAGATTTATATGGTAAAATGGTAGAGTTGGAAAGGATCCCAAGGATCATCTGAGGTTCCCAAGGATCCTTTAATCTAACCCTTTGTCCTATTCAGGAAAACCAATCAGACCACTCTGAAGAAATTAAAATATTGTCTTAAATAAGAACCCAGAACTTTGGTAAATGGAATGTTTAACTTTTCATCTGATCATCAGAAAGTTTTTATTTTCATGCACATTATTTCTGGTTCTAGTTTTGGGACAGTGCAAAATAGTTTGTGATTATCTTCTCTGTATGCTGGTCAGTTATTGCAATAAATGTAAAATATTTGAACACTGTTTCCCTTCCACAGTCTTTTTTCCAGATTAGAGATTTCAATTCTTACATGTATTTTGTTATGACTTTTCTCCCTTGTTTGAGCTTGTTTTAACCTGTGAATATAGGCTGAATAATTCCCCAGAATAATGTTTCTGGGGAAACAATCATTTTCGGTGTCACTACATGACTTTGCACATTTTATGGATTGTAATTTTAATCATTTTTTTAAAAGCTTCAAATCTTTCAAATCTCTCAATTCTATTCTGAGAGATTTAGGTCATTAAAAAGTATTTTTCTTTGGGGGTTTATGCAGATGCCATCTCAGATAAGTTGTGTTGCTGACTGCTACTTTTAGATATTTCCACCTAAACATTGCCAGAGGAAAAATGGGACAACATATGAATTATGTTCCTTGTCTTGAACAAATCTTTGGAAACAAGGGCAGATATTATAAGTAGATAGATAAGCAAAAAATGTCCATAGCTTGATGTTAAGACTCTCATCCTATTTTCCAATCGTCTGATCAGAATTTTGGCAAATAGGACCTGATGCTTCCTGTGTCTGCTATATGAGAACTATGGGGAGTAAGAGAAAATATCA
Source organism: Laticauda colubrina (assembly GCA_015471245.1). NCBI lineage: Eukaryota > Metazoa > Chordata > Lepidosauria > Squamata > Elapidae > Laticauda > Laticauda colubrina. The sequence goes on along the minus strand of BLBF01000043.1, from coordinate 729,978 downwards.
AAAAGAAAAGGGAAGAGGAACTTAACTCTCTTACTCTTTCATTAGAACATTTTATTTTAATCCTGTAATTATTTCCTTTTTTTCAATAATTTTTCCTATAATTTTAAAATTCATATGATGATCATTAACTGACTGACCATTTCAAATAAATCTGAAGTTTCCCTTTCCCATTTGGATCAAAACTGCATTTGAAACTGTTCATTGATGCTTAGAAAAAGATATCTAAAGAGGGATCATATGAAATTGTATCGTTTTCAAGCTGTAAATGATGTTCAATGTAAAATACAGCAGAGTTTAAATTTTCAAATATAAATAAACAAAAATATGCATGGGTTTACTTAGATCATCTCTACATTTCTTTACAATAAACAGCAACAGATATGTATACTCCTGGTTGAATGCTGATTTTGTGAATTGAAATATAGTTTACAATAAAGTTCAATTCCAGAAATGAAAACTTCCAGATTCTCAATCTCAGCCTGCATATTATAATTTGATTATTATTACTAAATATGACCATTTTTTCATTTTTAATAATCTATTTTGAAACTTTTATTGATCCGAAGAATCATTTGATGGAGGGAATCTAAAGAAGTTTTGATTTTGACACCCTGCCTTGATAACTATGAATCTTTCTGTCAATGTGTTAACATCAATGTGTTAACTTATTCTATTTTTTTTTTTTAAAAGGAACAAGGGACATTTTTCAAAGCACTAGCCTACTTTACAAAGCTGTCTTTGGACTTATATTAGCATTCTCAGAATCCAGGTGTAAACATTAATGAACTAGCACAGCTCCCCCCCAAAGTTTATGTGCTTTCTCCACTTCTCTTCTCCCTATATACCAATGACTGCAGTTCAAATGATCCATCTGTTAAAATACTGAATTTTGCTGATGACACAACAGTGACTGGTTTCATTCGAGACAATGATCAATCTGCATACAGACAGGAGGTTATACAATTTGCCTCATGGTGTAACTGGAACAATTTGGAACTGAACACAGTCAAAACTGTAGAAATGGTGGTAGATTTTAGAAGAAACCCTCCCATACTACCACCTCTTACAATACTAGACAACACAGTATCAACAGTAGAGACCTTCAAATTTCTAGGTTCTACATGACCTAAAACGGACACCTAACATCAAAAAAACATCATCCAAAAAGCACAGCAAAGAACGTTTTTTCTGCACCAACTCAGAAAGCTCAAACTGCCCAAGGAGCTGCTGATACAGTTCTAAAGATGAATTATTGAATTTGTCATCTGCACCTCAGTAACTGTCTGATTTGGTTCTGCAACCCAACAGGACAGGCACAGACTTCAGAGGATAATTAGGACTACAGAAAAAACAATTACTGCCCACCTGCCTTCAATTGAGAACCTGTATACTGCACAAGTCAAAAAGAGGGCTGTGAAAATACAGACCCCTCACATCCTGGACATAAACTGTTTCAACTCCTACCCTCAAAATGACGCTATAGAGCACTGCACACCAGAACAACTAGACACAAGAACAGTTTTTTCCCGAAAGCCATCACTCAACTAAACAAAAAATTCCGTCAACACTGTTCAACTATTTACAAAGTGTACACTACTATTACTGCTAATCTTCTCTTCACTCCTTATCACCCATCCCCTTTAACTTATGATTGTAGGACTGTAACTTTATTTCTTGTATCCTTACTATTTATATTGATTGTTTCTTATGATTTGATTGTTGATTGTTCCCTATGACTATCATTAAGTGTTGTATGTTATGATTCTTGATTCTTAATGAATGTACCTTTTCTTTATATACACTGAGAATATTTACACCGACAAATTCAAGTGTGTCCAATCACACTTGACCAATAATGTATTCTACATTCTACATTCTAACCATTTAAGAAGCTTCTCAGATTTACCACCTATATAATATGTATCATATTGCCAGAGTATGTACCATAAAATATGGACCATACAGCACTCAAAAACTATAGATTCCTTAGAAGCCTACCAAGATCAGAACAGGTAGTCATTTTGACTTTTTAATCTATTACAGGTTCTCCTTGACTTACAACCACACATTGTTCAAAGTTACTATGGCACTTAATAAAATGACTTACAACTGGTTCCCACATGATTCCAGAGTTCCCACTATCATATGACCAAAACTCAGGTGCTTGGCAACTAGGATGTATTTATGACAGTTGCAACTTTCTTATTTGGCTTCCAACAGGCAAAGTCAATGGAGGAAGTCAGATTCACTTAACAACAGTGTGAGTTGCTTAATGATTACAGCAAAAAAGTTTTGTAGAGTAGGGATCAATTCATCAACTGCCTCACTTAACTGATAAAAGTTTAAGTCCCAATTATGGTCCTGCATTGACGACTACATTTTCATTCCAAGTATATCAAACAATCTAAAGGCTAGGTCATATCGGCCGATGGATGCAAAACGTATGTAAAAAGGACACACAGCGGACGAGCAAATTTTCCATCTGTTCTCAAAAGTGCCTCAAATTTGCATAAAGAGAATGGACAACAAGGGAAAGGAACGGACGTGGGGAGGACGTAGCGAGGATGTTAAGCGGATGCTCAATGGAAGCCTAGCGGATGGAAGCGGATGGAAGCGGATGGCACATCCGCAGGGCTTCCGGGGGAGAACAGCGAAGCAGACGTGCAGTGGAAGGAGCGGATGCAGAGCGGATGCCGAGCGGATACAGCAGATGCATCACGGATGCCTAGCAGATGCCTAGAGGATGCCTAGCGGATGCAAAGCGTTCACTGTGCATGTGGGGAGGATGCATTGCGTCAGCCCCGTGGATATAAAGGGAAGCAGCTCACAAGCAGGTCACCATTCAGAGGAAAGACCTGCTGCCAGACACATCTTCAGCCAACAACCATGGGGAAGAAGAGGAAGCCTGTGCCTACTCCTGCCAGCCCTGGTAAGAAGGACAGGACCACCATCCCACCCCCTGGCATTGATTCTGCTTCTGCTGGGGCTTCTGCTGCTGGTGCTGACTCTGCTGGTGCTGGTGCTTCTGCTGGTGCTGCTCCTGGTGCTGGTGCTTCTGCTGGTGCTGCTCCTGGTGCTGGTGCTTCTGCTGGTGCTGACTCTGCTGGTGCTCCTCCTGGTGCTGCTGGTCCTGCTGGTGCTGGTGCTGGTGCTGCTGGTGGTGGTGGTGGTGGAGTGGTGGACCAGCCCCTAGAACCTCAAAGCCCTGCTGATGAGGGCCCAGAAGGCCCTGCCAGAAGGAGGAAGAGGCATTCGCGAGAAAAGGGGGAGAGGAGACAGTACTCCATTGCAGAGGAACATGAGGAGGAGGTGCTCGAATGGCTGAGGGAGAATGAGTACCTCTGGAGGAGGGACACAGGCTCTATCAAGACACCAAGTGGAAGCAAGCGGCTTGGAGAGCGAAGGCGGAGAGCCTGGGCTACATTTCGGATGTCCTCCTGGGGTGGTGGAAGCACAGGCACACCTGGTATGGGAAGCTGCACCTGAAGAAGTCTGGCCTGGTCGCGGTCAAGCTCACTGACCGGGAGACCTACGTAATGGCCAAGTGCAGTTTCTTGGAGGGTGAGATCCGCCACCAAGGAGCAGCCCCTCTGTCTACCCTCTCTCTCAGGCAGCCCACAGACAGCCAGTCCTCTTCTGGCCAAGAGTCAGCTCCTGTATCTAGGCAGGTATCTTTGGAGCGCCCCACGACGGAGACCGCCCTGACAGCTGCACTCCCTGTGCCGGAGCACATGGAGAACCCCCTGACGCAGTTGGAGCAAGAAGAAACTGCTGCCACTAGAGACCAACCTACCCCCACCCCTAGCTCCACCTCCACAGAAAGCAGGCAGAGAGCCAGACCGGAGGGACAGAGCTACACTGTCCTCTTGGAGATCAGGGACACCATCAAGAGCAGCAAAGATCTCCTCTCTCAGCTGGTACACACTGACATACCATCCTCAAACCGAAAGCCCTTACTCACCTACGTCAATCAGACCCTCATGGACATGTCGGAATCACAGTACCAGGCGATAAAGGAGAGGATCACAGGTCTTCTGCACAACCCTCCAGGCCCAGCTGAACCTGCTCCGACCCAGTCCAGGTCTACTACTCCAACCCAGGTGATGTTACAGCCCTTCCAAGGCTTTCCACAGGCCCTCACCTACCAAGGCTATGGCTACCAGGAGTTCCAGCAGCACAGGCAGCCCTTCCCAATCCAGGCACAGGTACATCGCACACCACAGGTGCCACCGATGTCACCGATACCACCGATGCCACAGGTGCCACCGACGCCACTGATACCACCGACGCCACAGATGCCACTGACACCACAGATGCCACCGACGCCTTACCTCACTCACCTGCAGACCAGACAGCCCCACTACACTCCTCCTTCCTCCACCCCACAGCCAAGCCCGGCCTCAGAACATCTGTCATCGGTCTGACACCCCATGTCATGGAGGAAGGGCCTCTCAACATCATGGGACTGAGCCAGCTCTCTGAGAGCTTCCTCCACACACCATCCCCTGTTGTCCTCTCAGGGCCAGGCATCCCAATGGCACCTCAGACCAGCACTCCAGCCACTGCCACCTCCATAGCACCTGGACCCTTCACCCCTGAGACTATGGGCATGCCTCAGAGTGACTGAGAAGAGTGCCAGAGACTGGGTTGCGACCTGTTGACTTTATCTTTGCTTGGGACACTTTACTTGGGTCATTTTGCTTTTACAGTTTGTTATTAATAAAGTTTATCTTTGCTTCACACACTTGGTTCAGTTCTTTTAGTGAATAAAGTCTTGGTGGAAACTTTTAGAAATGGTTTAAGCCTTTGCATGGTTGTGGGATGGGCAGGGATAGCAGTGGGATGGGCAGGGATACCTGTGGGATGGGTAATAGCTGTGGGATGGGTAATAGCTGTGGGATGGGTAAGGATAGCAGTGGGATAGATAAGCCTCCAGTGCAAGCATAGTGGGACTGTATGGTCCACCCTCCCAGGTGCCACATCTATGGCCCTTTATTATCAATAACAATTTAATCATTGATCCACACACTTCAACATAAAAACAGCTCTTTATTAAATGCCCTGTTCATTGTAGGGCCACTCAACATACATGGCACAATCTCATCAGTGTAATGAGACAGCCTCAAGGAAGCATCCATTAAGCATCTACCATCCTGTCTTGCCACTCCACTGCTCCAGCTGGGGAGTTGCACCAGTGTTTCAGGAGGTTGCGCTGCTTCTTCCCTTCACGTGAAGCTCTGTTGGGGCCTGGCACATCCAGTGTCTATCAGGTTTACTCCTTGCCTCCATTCACCAGGCTCCATGTCTCCATTGCCTTGTTGGCAGTCCACAAGCCTGTTCTGCAACACTGGGTAGCGGGTGCACATGAGATTGTGCAGGATGCAGCAAGCTCCCACGATCCTCCTCACGGTCTGTGGGCGATGCTGCATGGTGGTGAGAAGTACCTGAAACCTGTTGGCCAGGATGCCAAAGGCGTTCTCCACCACCCATCTTGCACTGGACAGCCTGTAGTTGAAGATCCTCTCTTCATGGGTGAGGCACCTGGAAGTGTAGGGTTTCATGAGGTAGGTTCTGAGGGAGAAGGCGTCATCCCCCACGATGAAGTAGGGCACATCTTGTGTGTCGTTGGGCAGGGGGTCTGGATCTGGGAAGCCCATGATGAGGTTGCATTCCAGCCCCTCCTTGAGGTCACTGGCATTGTATACCTGGGCATCTGAAGCTGACCCGTTGCCTAAAGCATTGATGTACATGAACTTGTAGTTAGCATCGACCATGGCAAAGAGAATGATGCTGAAGAAGCCCTTGTAGTTGAAATAATTGGACCCTGAGCTGGCTGGAGCTTTGCAGGCCACATGCTTGCCGTCTATGGCTCCAACGGTGTGGGGGAAGTTCCACTTCTGATACCACTGCTCTGCAACTTTCTTCCATCCTTCTTCAGTGGAGGGGTACTGGAGGAGCTCCTCCAGGTATTCTTCGATGATGGCCTGCACCACTTCTCTGACCACAATGCTGATGGTGTTGTGTGGCACCCTCCAGCCGTACTGCATGCCCCTGTAGGTGGTCCCGGAGACCAGGTGGTGCAGAGTCAGTGCCACCTTCAGCCCAGTGTCCAGGCTGGGCCGGAAGTTGGTGTTTGCCTTGGTCAACCTGGGTCTCAGCCGCTCCACAACTTCGTCAAACATGGCTGGTGGCATCCTCATGAACTGCTGGAATGCACGAGGGTCTTCATTCCTCAGCTCCACCATCAGCTTGTCATACAGTCCGTACTCGGCTCTTCTTTGGACCCACACACTTCTTGGACGCCTCCTTTTCCTTGCGTAGAACAGGTGAAATAGCCTGTAGAGGGCTTCACACTGTTGTAGAATGATGGCGGCTACCAAAAGGAGTGTGTGACGATCCATGGTGGAGATGACTGGATGCTGTGGAAGAGCAAGAGCAAGAGCAAGGCTGAAGAGGTCTACACACCAGGGCTGCTGGACTGAAAGTGAGATCCAGGTGATTTCCTCCCCCTTTTTATAGGAAATATAGGTTTTCCGCTAGGTGTCCTTCCGCATCCTCTAGACATCCTCCAGACATCCTAAATATCCGAGATACGTCCCTTATACAAATGTTTTTTCCGTTTTAATGATTTGTATGCGAGCTGCATCCGCTTACATCCTTTCTATGTCCGTGCTACTAACACTGCGTGGATGTTCCGCGTCCGTTTCGCTTCCTCCCTGTGTCCGTCTTCCGCTGGAGTGGATGCGAGTTGCGGGGATGTGCAGCAGATGCTGAGCGGATACAGCGGTCGTGTAACGGATGTAGAATGTTTGTTCCCCATATGTGTCGTGGATGTAGAACGGACGCTGCGGAAAGTTCATCCGCTCAAAAATTTTTGTGCAGCTCAAAACTTTTTGAGCGGATGAAATCTCAATAGACGGATGCTGGACGGATAGAACATATGAAAGACATATGCAGTGAGTACAGAACGGATTCATCGCGTTAACCAATGGATGGCAAGTGTTTTTCTCTGTTTTACATCCTCTTTCCATCCATTGGTGCAGTGTGACATGGCCTCAACTAATGTTTTATCATAAAATACAAAATATTTATAGTTAATTTCTGGTTTACAACTCTATTGTATTCATTCTTTCAATAAACTGTTGAGCCCTTTCTTTAGTTTTTTGCTAGACTTGGGACTCTCTTGTAACTGACAGTATGTATTCTGCTCTTAGAACATAGAATAATAGACTTGGAAGGGACCTTGGAGGTCTTCTAGTCCAACCTCCTGCTTTAGCAGGAGACCTTACAACAATTCAGACAAATGACTGACCAGTCTCTCTGTCTCTCTCTCTGTGTGTGTCTCTCTCTGTCTCTCACTGTCTCTGCTTTCTTTCTCTCTGTCTCTCTGTCTCTCTGTCTCTCTGTCTGTCTCTCTCTGTCTCTGTCTCTGTCTCTGTCTCTGTCTCTGTCTCTGTCTCTGTCTCT
>BLBF01000043.1:647664-722329 GCA_015471245.1 Laticauda colubrina | reverse complement strand
TATCTATCTATCTATCTATCTATCTATCTATCTATCTATCTATCTATCTATCTATCTATCTATGTCTAATTTATACATTTTTCTTTAACATACATTAGTCCTTGGTAAACAGTGCGTTGTCTGGATTAATTTACTTTATAAATAGTAATATTAATATTGTTTATTTATACATATTAATAATCTTTAAACTTCTAAGTTCTACTTCTATTATCTAATCATTGATAGAACAAATCTCATGTTTAAAAATATTCTATATCTTCTTTGTCTTTTATCTTTAGTGTTAATCTATCAATTCCTGCACATTCTAGCAATTTTTTTTATTATATTTTCATCTGTAGGAATGTCTTCATTCTTCCAGTAATGTGCAAATATAATTCTTGCTGCTGTCAAGACATGCAATATTAAATATATATATTCCCTTTATCATATTTTTCTGGTAGTATACCTAACAAAAATATATCTGGCTTTAAATCTCTGTTGCGTTAACATTTTCTCTAACTATGTGTGTATTTTCACCCAATTTTTTTTTTACCTTTGGACATGTCCACCACATATGATAGTAAGACCCAGTATCTGGCTAATCAGTCTCTTTTTGACAGCCTCCAGTGATGGAGCATTCACAACTTCTGAAGGCAAGCTATTCCTTTGGTTGATTACTGTCATTGTTAGGAATTTTCTGTTTAGTTCTAGTTGCTTTCCTTCTTGGTTAGTTTCCATCTGTTCTTCCTTGACTTGCTTTTTGGTACTTTGGGAGATAGTTTTATCCCCTTGTCTTTGTAGGAGTCCCTCAAATATTGCTATCATATTTCTCCTAGTCCTTCTTTGCATTAGACTAGACATATCCAATTTCTGTAACTGTTCTTTGTGTGTTTTAGCCTCCACACCCTGATCATTCTTGTTGCTCTTCTCCCCACTCTTTCCAGAGTTTCAAATTCTTGTTTATATTGTGGTGACCAAAACTGGATGAAGCATTCCAAGTGTGGTCTTACTAAGGCTTTGTAAAGTGGTACTAGAACTTCATGTGATCTTGATTGTATCCGTCTATTAATGCAGTCTTTTTTGGCTCCTGCTGCACACTGGATTCATATTTAAGTGATTGTCTGCTAGGACTCTAAGATCTATCTCATAATTACTGACATTAAGCCAAGTTACACTTAGTCTATACCTATACAATTGGTTTTTCTCACCTAACTTTAAAACTTTATTTTTATTGATGTTGAATTTTACTTTGTTAGATAGGACCCAGGGTTCAAGTCTGTCTTTTTGAATCTTGAGGTTGTCTTCTGGGGTGTTGGCTATTCCTGCCAACTTAATATCATTTGCAGATTGGATGAGTTGCCTCTATTCTCTTATGAAGATATTGAAGAGTACTTGGCCTAAAACAGAACCTTGGGATACTTCACTGTTTCCTTCCTTCCATGTGGATGTAGTTCTGTTAATGATTATACATTGAATATGATTTGTCAGCCAGTTACAAACTCATCTAATGGTGGTGTTGTATATCCCATGTTTTCTAGCTTGACAAGAAGTAGATTGTAATCTATTTTATCAAATGCTTTCCTGAGATCTACCATGTTTCTCACAAAATAAGGCCAGGACTTTTTTTTGACCCCCTGAAAAAATGGCTAGGCTGTCTTTTCGGGGGTGACTTAATTCCCCCCCTTGCATCGTCGGGTGGGCGGGCGGCGACAGCTTGGATGTTGACCTCAGCGTTGGTGGGGCACTTCGTACCTATCAAGTGAGTGCCTCTGCCTGATGCCCTTGCTGCTGCAGTGTTTGGAGCTGCCAGCGCATTTGGACATGCGTGGGGATGGGGATGGGCTGGGTGAGGCATAGAAAGGACGGGCGGCTTCAGACTCTCACTGCCAGACCTGCCAGCCAGGGAAGCAGCGCTGCTGTCACCTCGCCTCCCTATCCACGGATGGGTGGGTGCTATCATTGCCTCGGGCAGCCTCTCACAGTGGCGCCTTTGGGTTCAGGCTGGAGGGACTTGGGAAGGAAGCCAAGTCTTAACTTCATTCAAAGCATTAATTTTCCTAATTTCAACTTTGCAAATTTGGACTATTTGTTGGTATTCTGCCTTAATTATATGTCCCTCTTTCCACTTTTACTTATTCTTTTTTTCTCTCAGTTGGTCTGAGAGTTCTTTGTGCAACCATGCTGGTTTTTTCTTGTTTTTCTTGTTTTTCTTTTTTAGCGGTATTGAACTGACATGGGCTTTTATAATAATACTTTTCAGAGTTTTCCAAAATGCTTGACTTGATATTCCCTCTAAGATTTTCATCCATGGTATCCTTCCCAAGCTCTCTCTGACATTGTTAAAATCAGTTCTTTTAGACACTGGTTTGATTATGTTCTGAGCTTGTGTCTTTTTTATATTGAATTTTGATATGACATGATCTCTCTCCCTTAGAGTTCCTGCAACTTCAATTTCCTCTGTTGCTCCTTCTCAGTTAGTAAGAATAAGATGCAATATAGCTGTCCCTCTAATTGTCTTCTTTATCTTTTGGGTGATGAAGTTGTTAGATAGGCTGGTCAGAAATCTGTTCAATGTCTAATCTGCTGCAGAGTTGATCTCCCAATTGATATTAGTCAAAGTCCCTCATTACTAATGGGTTTTATTTCCTACCTACATTGGTTAACTAATTAGCAAAAAGTTCATTTATTTCTTCTGCTTGGTTGGCGGGATGTCTGTTATTTATTTAGCATATGGCACATGTTAGCCAGGGATCACTGAGGTGGCTGGCTGCCTCTGTGAAATGAATTTTTGGGGGGCAGTTTTATCTTTACCTGCGGGATGCCTGAATGCTGGTAGACAATTGGGGGAGGTTCCTTTCTTGTCCTTCCATGGTTTATTTGCTCATGGGAATCAATTGCCAAACTGCTGACCTCAGCAGTGTACAGGCGCAGTATCTTACCATGTGAGCCACTGTGACCTCTTGTTTCTTTTTATGTTGACCCATACGAATCCTAGAAGGCTTTCATCCTTTACTGTGTACATTTCTGTAGAGAGGAAGTGTTTTCTAATGCAATTCCACCTCCTTTTTTATTAGGTCTGTTTCTTTTGAATAGTTAGTATCCTTTGTTAGTACATTCCAGTCATGAGTTTCATGTCAACCAAATTTCTGTGATATCATACTTCCCCTTGCCATCCTGACTGATATCTGGCACACCCAGATATCACCCAGGACTTCCAGAACATCAAAAGAGATGGAGCTAACATAATATTCAGTGGGGAGGGAGAGAGAAAGTTCCATAAGTTGGGAACCATAGCAGAAAAGCCCCATTTCCTGGGATTTGCCAAATAGAGGTTCCTAGCAGATTATTTTCACATTGTGTCCTCTGTGCTGAATCTAATGGATCAGAGTGATATAATAAAGGAAATGCTTCCTCTCAAGTAACCTGGCCCTATACCATTAAGGATTTTACAGGTTAAAACCAGCAACTTTAATTGGACCTGGAAGGAAACTGGCATCAATGTAGTATGTATAAGATATGTCTGTCTTTGGATACTCATTTCTGCCTGTGCCACTATATTCTGCATCAGCTTCTGCATGTAGAATGCCTTAAAATACCACCAGTTACCACCAAACTGAAGGTAACTAGAGCATTTGTGATTGCAAGCATCCAGGAATGAGTGCAACTGGCACAAAACTCCAAGTGGTGCAAAGAACATTCTAATCACAACTACCAACTGCTGCACAAACATAATTTGTGAATCTAGGTGGACCCAGAGTTTGTGCACTGGGTCTGTGCAGTTCCATCCAGCACCCAAAATGGCATAGTCCTAGAACATGCAGCCCCCACCCCCAACTCAGATAATAATTTGATCTGTTACAACACTCATTTAAAAACAAACATTGTGGGGAGGGCAGAGCTGGCGTCGTGACAATACAGCATGCAATCTTGGAGGTCTGAGATGCCAATATCTTTGCTCCTGGATGGTCTATTTGGATCTAAACCATCTCAAAGAGATGGCAAAAGTGAAGAGTGAATAATACCTGCAGGAGCTCCTCCAGTGTCCCTCCACTGATGAAGGCTGGAAGAAAGTTGCAGAGCAGTGGTACCAGAGGTGGAACTTCCCCCACACCGTTGGAGCCATCGATGGCAAGCATGTGGCCTGCAAAGCACCACCCAAGTCGGGCTCCACTTATTTCAACTACAAGGGCTTCTTCAGCATCGTCCTCTTTGCCATGGTCGATGCTGACTACAAGTTCATGTACATCAATGCTTCAGGCAGTGGCTCATGTTCAGATACCCAGGTATACAACGCCAGGGACCTCAAGGAGGGGCTGGAAGGCAACCTCATCATGGGCTTTCCAGATCCAGACCCCCTGCCCAATGACACGCAAGATGTGCCCTACTTCATCGTGGGGGATGACGCCTTATCCCTCAAAACCTACCTCATGAAACCCTACACTTCAAGACACCTCACCCGTGAAGAGAGGATCTTCAACTACACGCTGTCCAGGGCAAGGTGGGTGGTGGAGAACGCCTTTGGCATCCTGGCCAACAGGTTCCAGGTACTTCTCACCACCATGCAGCATCACCCAGAGACCGTGAGGAGGATCGTGGAAGCTTGCTGCATCCTGCACAATCTCATGCGCACCCGCTACCCGGTCTTGCAGAACAGGCTCATGGACCTTCAACAAGGCAATGGGGACATGGAGCCTGGGGAATGGAGGCAAGGGCGAAACCTGATAGACACTGAGGATGTGCAAGGCCCCAACAGAGCCTCACGTGAAGGGAAGAAGTAGCGCAACCTCCTGAAACACTGGTGCAACTCCCTAGCTGGAGCAGTGGAGTGGCAAGACAGGATGATAGATGATTAATGAGTGCTTCCTTCAGGCTGTCTCATCACACTGATGAGATTGGGCCATGTATGAGATTGGGCCTACAATGAACAGGGTGTGTTTGTGTTGACATGTGTGGATGATTATTACATTATTATTGATAATAAAGGGCCATAGGTGTGGCACCAGGGAGGGTGACCATACAGTCCCACTATGCTTGCACTGGAGGCTTATCTATCCCACTGCTATCCTTATCCGTCCCACAGCTATTACCCATCCCAAAGGTATTCCTGCCCATCCCACTGCTATCTTAACCCATCCCACAAGCATGCAAAGGCTTAAATCATTTATAAAAGTTTCCACCAAGACTTTATTATAAAAAAGAAATGAAACAAGTGTGTGAATCAAAGATAAACTTTTTTGAACAACAAGCTGTAAAACAAAAATGACCCAAGTCAAGTGTCCAAATAAACTCTACAGGTAGCCAGCTACCCAGTCTCTGGCACTCTTATTGGTCACTCGGAGGTGAGCCCAGTCTCAGGGGTGAAGGGTCCAGGTGCTGTGGAGGTGGGTGGTGCTGGAGTACTGGTCTGTATTGTCATTGGGGTGCCTGGCCCCGAGAGGACAACAGGGGACGGTGTGTTGAGGAAGCTCTCAGACAGCTGGCTCAGACCCGCGATGCTGAGAGGTCCTTCCTCCATGCCATGGGGTGTCAGCCCCAGTACTGATGAGAGATGTACTGAGGCCGGGCTTGGCTGTGGGGTGGAGGAAGGAGTGGTGTAGTGGGGCTGTCTGGTCTGCAGCTGGGTGAGGACTGGTGTGGGTGGCATTGCTGTCATCGGTGGCATCATTGTCGTGGGTGGCATCGGTGGCATCAGTGGAACCGGTGGCAACGGTGTCGCCCAATGACTCTGTGCCTGGACTGAGAAGGGCTGCTGCCTGTGCTGCTGGACCTCCTGGTAGCCGTAGCCCTGGTAGGTGAGGGGCTGTGGGAAGCCTTGGTATGGAAGGGACATCATCTGGGGTGGAGGAGCAGACCTGTACTGGGTGGAGCAGGTTCCTCGGGGTCTGGAGGGTTGTGAAGCAGCTCGCCGATCCGGTCCTTCACCACCTGGTACTGGGGTTCCTCCATGTTCTTGAGGGTTTGGTTGACATAGGTGAGGAAGGGCTTGCGGTTGGAGGATGAGGAGTCAGTGCTGACCAGCTGAGAGAGGAGATCTATACTGGTGCGGATGGTGTCCCTGATGTGGCTCGGCCCTTCCTGCTGTCTGGCTCTCTGCCTTTTTGTGGAAGTGGAGCTGGGGTGGTGGTGGATGCGGCTACGGCTGTGGTGGACGCGATGTCTTCTTTCTCCCACCGCACCAGGGAGTCCTCCACACACTCCACCATGGTTACACCTGTCTGCGGGTTCTTCGCTGTGGCATGCTCCACAGAAACCTGCCTGGAGACAGGGACTGACTTTCGGCCAGAAGAGGACTGGCTCTCAGCAGGCTGCCGGAGAGAGAGGGTAGTGAGAGGGGCTCCTGGTGCTCCTCGGTGGCGGATCTCACCCTCCAGGAAGCTGCACCTGGCCATCTCTCTGTCCGTCAGCTTTACTGTGGCCTGGCCAGATTTCTTGAAGTGCAGCTTCCCGTACCAGGTGTGCATGTGCTTCCACCAGCCGAGGAGCACCTCCGAAGTGTAACCCATACTCTCCGCCCTCTCTCTCCAAGCAGCCTGCTTCCGCTTGGTGTCCCTGTACAGCTGGTGTCCCTTCCGCCACAGATAGTCATTCTCTCTCAGCCACTCCAGCACCTCATCCTCATGTTCCTCCTTAATATAGTATTGCCTCCTCTCCCATTTTCGCATACACTTCTTCCTCCCTTTGGAAGGACCAGATGGGCCCTCATCAGAGGGGCTCCCAGGTAGTAGAGGCTGCTCCTCCACACCAGCAGCAGCAGCAGCACCAGCAGGATCATCATCATCATCATCATCATCATCATCATCATCATCATCACCAGCTGGATCATAATCATCATCATCATCATCATCACCAGCTGGATCATAATCATCATCATCATCAGCAGCAGCAGCAGCAGGATCATCATCATCATCAGCAGCAGCAGCAGCAGCTGCAGCATCACCAGCAGGATCAGCACCAGCAGCAGCAGCACCACCACCAGGACCAGGAGCATGAGCAGGACAAGCAGGACGAGAAAGACCAGGAGCACAAGCAGTACGAGCAGTATGAGCAAGTCCAAGAGCACGAGCAGGACGAGCAGGACGAGCAGGACGAGCAGGACGAGCAGGACCAGGAGCAGCTTCAGCAGAGTGAGCACCAGGAGAAGCATCACCGCCAGGAGCAGCTTCAGCAGAGTAAGCACCATGAGAAGCACCACCGCCAGGAGCAGCTTCAGTAGAATCTCCAGCACCAGAAGAATGAACCTGAACAGCAGAAGCCCCAGCAGAAGCAGAGTCAGGGACAGGGAGCGGGAGGGTGGCCCTGTCCCTCTTGGCAGGGATGGCGGCAGGTTGCTGAGGCTTTCGCTTCTTCCCCATGGTTGTGCAGTTGCTGGCTGGCAGGGAGGCTGGCAGGCACCAAGGCTGGCAGGAAGGCTGGCACCAAGGCTTTTGGGAAGCCTGGCAGGCAGACAGGCACCAAGGCTGGCAGGAAGGCTGGCAGGAAGGCTGGCAGGAAGGCTGGCAGGAAGGCTGGCAGGAAGCCTGGCAGGAAGGCAGGCAGGCAGGCAGGCAGCAAGGCGGGCAGGCAAACTGGCTGGCAGGGAGGCTGGAAGGCAGGCTGGCAGCAAGGCTGGCAGGCAGGCAGAAAGCAAGGCTGGGAGGGAGGCTGGCCAGGAGGCTTGGAGGCAGGCTGGCAGGAAGGCTGGCAGCAAGGCATGCAGGTAGGCATGCAGGCAGGGCAGGCAAGGACTCGATGTATCAAGCAGCAGGTCTTTCCTCCAAATGCTGGCCACGTGCGAACTGCTTCCCTTTATATCCACGTGGCTTACGCAATGCACCCCCCGCATGCGCAATTAACGCTCGGCATCCGTTAGGCTTCCGCTGTGCATCCGCTTCATCCGCTGTGCATCCGCTGTGCATCCGCTGTATCCCTTCCGTGTCCGCTTTGCTGAGGTCCCCCGGAAGCCTAGCGGATGTGTCATCCGCTCCCATCCACTTCCATCCACTGGGCTTCCGTTCCGCATCCGCTTTGCATCCACCCTGCGTCCTCCCCGTGTCCGTTCCTTTCCGTGTTATCCGCTCCGGTTATGCAAATTTTTGCCCCTTTTGAAAGCGGATAACAACGGATGGAACATTTTGCTCATCCTTTGTGTCCTTTTTATATACGTTTTGCATCCATTGGGCAGTGTGACAGGGCCTTTAGATCATTAGAGATGAGTACTCCAATATCCTTGACAGAATTTGGATCATCAGCAAAGTCTTGACTATTCAGCCTGTATTTTATTTTCTGATTTTTTTTTACCAATATGTAAAGCCCATGTCACACTGAACCAACGGATTCAAAGAGGATGTCAATCGGACAAAAAAGCTTGCCATCCGTTGGTTAACGCGATGTATCCGTTCTGTACTCACTGCCTCCGTTTTGCTTCCTCTCTATCCGTCCAGCATCCGTTTA
The DNA here is from genome assembly GCA_015471245.1 of Laticauda colubrina. NCBI lineage: Eukaryota > Metazoa > Chordata > Lepidosauria > Squamata > Elapidae > Laticauda > Laticauda colubrina. The sequence continues at coordinate 713,920 of BLBF01000043.1, read as the reverse complement.
TGGACGTTTCATCCGCTCAGAAAGTTTTGGGCTGCCTAAAACTTTTGCGCAGAAAATGTATCCATTTCATCTGTTCTGCATCTGCTAGGCATCCGTTCTGCATTCATTACGCATCCGCTACATCCGCCTGGCGTCCACTGCACTTCCGCGCAACTCGTATCCACCCGGACGCAGGGAGGAAGCGGAACGGACGCGGAACGGATGCAGAACGGATGCCTAGCGGATGCAGCACGGAAACAAAGCATTTAAAATGGAAAAAACATTCACAGAGGGGACCTATCTTGGATATTAAGGATGTCTAGAGGATGCCTAGAGGATGCTTAGAGGATGCCTAGCGGAAAACCTATACTGCCTATTAAAAGGGGGAGCAACTCGCCTGCATCGCACTTTCAGAACAGCAGCCCAGCGATACAGACCTATGCAGCCTTCATCTGACTCTTCCTCTTCCACAGCATCCAGTCATGTCCACCGTGGATCGTAACACAGTCCTTTTGGCGGCCACCATCCTTCTCCAACAGTGCGAAGCCATCTGCAGGCTCTGTGAACACTACTGTGAGAAGAAAAGGAGCCACCCCAAAAGAGTCTGGGTCCGAAGATGGTTCGCCAGTAGAGTGGAGGACGGACTGTACAACAAGCTGATGGTGGAGCTCAGGAGCAAAGACACTCCGGCGTTCCAGAACTTCATGAGGATGCCTCCAGCCATGTTTGACGAATTTGTGCAGCGCCTGACACCCAGGTTGAACAAGGCAAACACCAGCTTCCGGCCCAGCCTGGAACCTGGGCTCAAGGTGGCACTCACTCTGCACCACCTTGCCTCAGGGACCTCCTACAGGAGCATGCAGAACGGCTGGAGGGTGCCATCCAACACCATCAGCATTGTGGTCAGAGAAGTGGTGCAGGCCATCATCGAAGAATACAAGGAGGATCTCCTCCAGTACCCCTCCACTGAAGAAGGCTGGAAGAAAGTTGCAGAGCAGTGGTATCAGAGGTGGAACTTCCCTCACACCATTGGAGCCATAGACGGGAAGCACGTGGCCTGCAAAGCACCACGCAAGTCAGGCTCCACTTATTTCAACTCCAAGGGCTTCTTCAGCATCCTCCTCTTTGCCATGGTCGATGCTGACTACAAATTCATGTACATCGATGCTTCAGGCAACGACTCATGTTCAGATGCCCAAGTATACAACGCCAGTCAACTCAAGGCGGGGCTGGAACTCAACCTCATGGTGGGCTTCCCAGATCCAGAACCCCTGCTCAACGACACACAAGATGTGCCCTACTTCATTGTGGGGGATGACGACTTCTCCCTCACAACCTACCTCATGAAGCCCTACACCTCCAGACTCCTCACCCGTGAAGAGAGGATCTTCAACTACAGGCTGTCCAGGGCAAGATGGGTGGTGGAGAACGCCTTTGGCATCCTGGCCAATAGGTTCCAGGTACTTCTCACCACCATGCAGCATTGCCCAGAGACCGTGAGGAGGATCTTGGAAGCTTGCTACATCCTGCACAATCTCATGCGCACCCGCTACCCAGTCTTGCAGAACAGGCTCGTGGACCTCCAACAAGGCAATGGGGACATGGAGCCTGGGGAATGGAGGCAAGGGCGAAACCTGATCGACACTGAGGATGTGCAAGGCCCCAACAGTGCCTCACATGAAGCGAAGAAGCAGCGCAACCTCCTGAGACAATGGTGCAACTCCCCATCTGGGGCAGTGGAGTGGCAAGACAGGATGGTAGATGCTTAATGGATGCTTCCTTCAGCCTGTCTCATCACACTGATGAGATTGGGCCATGTATGTTTGGTTAGCCTACAATGAACAGGGCGTTTAATAAAGAGTTGTGTTTATGTTGACATGTGTGGATAATTATTACATTATTATTGATAATAAAGGGCCATAGGTGTGGCATCTGGGAAGGTGGACCATACAGTCCCACTATGCTTGCACTGGAGGTTTATCTTTCCCACAGCTATCCTAACCCATCCCACAGCTATTACCCATCCCACAGGTATCCTAACCCATTCCAAAGCTATCCTTCCCCATCCCAAAGCTATTACCTAATCCACAGGTATCTTAACCCATACCAAAGCTATCCTTACCCATCCCACAAGCATGCAAAGGCTTAAACCATTTCTAAAAGTTTCCACCAAGACTTTATTAAAAAAAAGAAATGAAGCAAGTGTGTGAATCATAAATAGACTTTATTAACAGCAAGCTATAAGACAAAAATGAGTCTCTGGCACTCCTCTTGGTCGCTCAGTCTCAGGGGTGAAGGGTGCAGGTGCTGTGGAGGTGGCTGGTGCTGGAGTGCTTGTCATCAGCTCCTCCAGAAGCAGAAGCAGCAGAAGCGCCAGCCCCAGAAGAGCGAGCCCGTGCTGCAGAAGCCCCAGCAGAACCAGAGTGAGGGCCAGGGGGCAGGATGGTAGCCCTGTCCCTCTTGCCAGGGCTGGCAGCAGATGGCTGAGGATTGCTGTGCCTCCGCATGGTTGTGGGGTTGCTGGCTGGCAGGGAGGCTGGCAGGAACCAAGGCTGGCAGAAAGGCTGGCAGGGAGGCAGGCACCAAGGCTTTGTAGGAAGGCTAGCAGGCAGGCTGGCAGGCAGGCAGGCATGAAGGCTGGCAGGCAGACATGAACCAAGGCTGGCAGGAAGGCTGGCAGGCAGACATGAACCAAGGCTGGCAGGGAGGCTGGCAGCAAGGCTGGCAGGGAGGCTGGTAGCAAGGCTGGCAGCAAGGCTGGTAGCAAGGCTGTCAGCAAGGCTGGCAGGCAGACATGCAGGCAGGGCAGGCAAGGCAGTCGATGTGTCCGGCAGCAGGTCTTTCCTCTGAATGGTGACCTGCTTCTGAGCTGCTTCCGTTATATCCGCGGGGCTGATGCAATGCATCCTCCCCGCATGCGCAGTGAACGCCAGGCATCCGTTAGGCTTCCGCTGTGCATCCACTAGGCTTCCGCTGTGCATCCGCTTCATCCGTTCGGCGTCCGCTCTGCATCCGCTCTTTCCATTCCACGTCCGCTTCGCTGAGGCCCCCCGGAAGCCCTGCGGATGTGCCACCCACTCCCATCCACTCCCATCCACTTCCATCTGCTGGGCTTCCGTTCCGCATCCGCTTTGCATCCGCCCTGCGTCCTCCCCACATCCGTGTTTTCCGCTCTGGTTATGCAAATTTTTGCCCCTTTTGAGAGCAGATAACAACGGGTGGAACATTTTGCTTGTCCGCTGTGTCCTTTTTGCATCCGTTGGCCAGTGTGACATGGGCTTAAGACAGAGTATTTATTTGTTGAGATTTGAAGTTGCCATTTGTTTGCCAATCCTGATACACAGTCAAGGTCTTTTTGAAGGGTAGCAGTATTGTCTGTGATGTTGAATAGCTTTATATCATCAGTGAAGAGGACACAGTTGCTCTTGATATGATCACAGAGGTCATTTATGTAGAGTATGAAAAGAGTTGGTCCTAGAACAATGCCTTGAGGGACACCACTGCTGACAGGTACAGAATTTGATAGGACGCACCCAATTTTGACCATTTGTTGTCTGTTTGATAGGAATGCTTCTATCTGGTTATGCAGGTGTCCAGAGATACCGTAAGATTTTAGTTTTAGGAGTAGTTTGTCATGTATCACTGCATCAAGGCTTTACAGAAGTCTATATAGAATGTGTCTATGCTTTGCCCTGATCAAGTTGTGTAGTCCATACGTTTTTGCAGTTTAAGAGTTGCAGATTACATGATGGTTTTTTCCTGAAACCAAATTGTTTATTAGGGAGTAGGTTGTTTGTTTCTAAGTGGAGGATGATGGATTGGCTAATAATTGATTCCATGACTTTACAGGTGACACAGCATAAAGAGATTGTTCTGTAATTTTCAACTAGACTGGGGTCTCCCTTTCTGAAGATGGGAATGATCATGGCTTGTGACCATAGTTTTGGCAAGGAGCTGATCCTGAAAGATTTTTCAAAGATTATACTTAGAGGTTCAGCTATGCCAGTGGATAGCTTTTTTTAAGTAGTTGGCACATATTCCGTCCATTCCAATAGATAGAGATGGTTTTAGATTGCGCAGTGCTTTTTCAACAATGTCTTCTGTAAAATCAATATGTATTAGATCATTGTAGTTGTCTGTGGTTCGACTGGGAAGTATTGGGCTTGATCCATTGCTGTTTACAAATACTGAGCCAAAGAATGTGTTAAAGAGGTTGGCTTTAATAGTGCTGTTGTTGCAGACTTTTTGAAACAACCATGGGAAAACCCAGTGGAAAATGATAAAACTCCTGGATCAAAGATATTTAAAAACAAACAACACAAAACAAAATTGAGAATATTGTAATAAAAACTGATATGGTTTCACAACAAGTAAAGATCAAGAACTGGAGGGCATCTGGCCTGGATGAACTGCATGGATACTGGTTAAAACACCTGACCAGCCTCTGTCACCAATGGCCACTCAATTTGATGAAATCCTTCAAAATGCAACAAGTGAAGAATGGTTTAAAGGTGGCTGAACATACTTGATAATGACAATCCAGAAAAGAACACAAAACCAAGCAACCATTACTCAATTACTTGTCTGCCAACAATGTTTAAATTTTTTAAAAGAGTACTGGCAAGTTCAGTATTTTCATCTGATGAAAAACAATTTGTACCCAATTGTACAAAAAGGAAATTACAACAAAGAGGAACAAAGGATCAGCTGCTCATTAACAAATGCTACTAAAAAAAATGCAAAACGAAGAACAAATTATAGCATGAATAGATTACAAGAAGGCATTTGACACATTACTCCACAGCTGGATTAATGCCTGTCTGAAAACTCAGCAAAAATATTTGTACATTTTTGAAAGCAAATATACAGAAATGGAAAACAGTTCTAATAAAAAATGGGGAGAACACTGGTGAAGTCAACATCAGATGAGGAACTTTCCAAGGTGCTTATTTTCTCCACTACTGTTCAACATCACATTAATTCCATTTTACAATAATCCTACGAAACACAAAACTAGATTACCAAATCTTAAGCCAACATGGCAAGATAAACCATCAGCTATACATGGATGACTTAAACTCATGCGTGAATGCTGTTTGTTGATTTTAGTTTAGTGTTCAACACAACCATTCCTTAGCATTTGGTAAACAAACTGGGCCTATTAGGTTTTAATACTCCTTTATGTAATTTCCTCATTGATAGGCCCCAGTTTGTGCAAGTTGGAAGAAAAGTTTTCATCTCCTTAAGTACTGGTTCCTCACAGGGCTGTATCTTGAGTTTACTACTGTCCACCTTGATGACCTTGATGACTGCTGTGCAAAATCTGCTATGAATTACATTGTGAAGTATATAGATGACACAGCAGTGGTGGGTTTTATCCAGAATGACATTGAAGATGTCTATAGGGAAGAGGTGAAGACTCTGGTGGACTAATGTAATAAAACGAACCTGATTCTAAATGTTAATAAAACATGGGAGATTATTATAGATTTTAGAAAGAGCTGGCATGGTCATATTCCACTCAGTATCCTGGATGCAACTGTAGAGATGGTCAACAATGTTAAGTATCTGGTGCCACTTTTTATAGAGCCATGATTGAGAGCATTTTAACAAACTGCAATACTGTTTGTTTGGTGGTAACAGGGCCTCAGATAGAAAGTCCATACAGAGAGTGGTAAGGACAGCTGAGAAGATTGTAGGAAGTTCACTTCTTGTTGTTCAGGATATTGCTTATAAGCACTATGCTTAGAGCTCAAAGCATTGTCAGAGACCCAACACACTGATTTCACAATCTGTTTCTTTCTGTTGCTCCCCTGCAGGAGGTTTCAAAGTATTTCTAGCAGAACTACCAGATCATGTAACAGCTTTATTTCTTAAGCCCCTGTCACACTGCACCAACGGATGCAAAGAGGATGTAAAATGGAGAAAAACACTTACCATCCGTTGGTTAACGCGATGCTTCCGTTCTGTACTCACTGCCTCCGTTTTGCTTCCTCTCTATCCATCCAGCATCCGTCTATTGACATTTCATCTGCTCAAAAGGTTTTGAGCTGCTCAAAACTTTTGAGTGGAAAATGTATCAAACGCGTCCGTTCTGCATCCGCTAGGCATATGGGGGACATCCGTTACGCATCCGCTATATCCGCTAGGCATCCGCTGCGCATCTGCGCAACTCGAATCCGCTCCAGTAGTAAATGGATGCAGGGAGGAAGCGGAACGGACACAGAATGGACACGGAACGGACGCGCAGTGTTAGTAGCACAGACGGAGAAAGGATGAAAGCGGATGCAGCACGCAAAGAAAGCATTTAAAATGGAAAAAACGTTCGCAGAGGGAACCTATATCAGATATTAAGGATGTCTAGAGGATGCCTAGAGGATGCAAAAGGATGCTTCCATTCCGCATCTGCTTTCCATCCGCTCTGCGTCCTCCCCCCGTCCGTTCCTTTCCGTGTTATCCGCTCTGGTTGGTTATGCAAATTTTTACCCCTTTTGAGAGCAGATAACAATGGATGGAACATTTTTCTCATCCGCTGTGTCCTTTTTACAAACGCTTTGCATCCGTTGGGCAGTGTGACAGGGCCTTTAAGCCATCCATCTTTTAAACCTGCAAGATTCTTTTTTCTTGCTACTGTGCTTCTCATATAATAAGGCCAGGTCTTTTTTTTTTTTTGAGCCCCCCAAAAATGGCTAGGCCATCTTTTTGGGAGTGACTTAATTCCCCCCTCTTGCATCTTTGGGCAGGCGGGCACTTCCTATTGGGGGAGGCCGTATTGTTGGAGAAACAGGGTATATACATATGAAAATCCGAACAAGACTGTGTTGTTTGTGTCATATAATATATGTGAGTATGTGCATAATTTTGCATTTATTTATTTTGTCATGTTTATGTAGTGTATATTGAAGGTGGTGATCCATTGAGAGGTGTATGCAATGAAATTTCATTTCAATGTATGCTAATTAGTGTACATTCAAAATGACAATAAAGTTATCCCTTCCCTCTCTCCCTCTCTCTCTCTCTCTAGTATTTCTTTATTTCATTTCATTTATAATGTTTCTCCTTCTCAAAGAGAGTAGTTTAATAGGCATGTACTGTATGCATGTAGATATAAAAGTAGTTAGTGTTTAATGTTAGTTATAAATTCCTGAAGAAACTTCTGTGGAACTAGGTCTTTTACATAGAAGCCAAATACTATTTATAGTACTCCTTATTACAATACACATTTCGTAAGATTGGAGGCAGAAGTAAATATTTATTTCTTCTTTGCTCTTATATATAAAGGAGTTCCTCAAAAGAAGCTATCTCAGTTGGTTCCTAATTTCCAGGTAGTTTTCTGGAATGTTTTATCATTTACAATGCCTACTTTTTTGTTCCTAATTTTTTTATTTCTCGTTCACCCAGCTTTTCAAATGTCAGGTAATATTTATTTAATTATTTAAATTGTTTTTAAATATATGCATTTATATTTCAATTATTAAAATATTAAATTATTTCTTTTTATTGTTGTTTATACTTTTTATTCTATTAAAAAGAAATTCACAGTTCTAGTTATGCTTGTGTTATTTTCTTAGCAGTAAAATATGTATCTTTGTAATTATTGATTTCATGTAAAATAACAATTTAGAAATTAACATTATACAGTCTTTTCCTCTTTTTTATAACTTTTATTTAAAAAAAACCTATACTAGTGCTTGTATACTATAATAAAAATAAATAATAGCAAGGACTAAATTTAAATAGATAACATCTGAGAGAATTGTTTCAATGTCTAAATTGTATAGGAAAATACAGTAAGAAGTATTTACGTACAGTAAATACTGTATAGGATGTATAGGAAAATACAGTAAGAATCATATTAAACCATATTTTATTTATAGAAAAAATTATATCCATCTGTCTGTGTATACACTGTCTGTGTATACATATACATATATTTATATATGTATATATATTGATTTATCTGTATTATTACTATTATTTGGTTCATTTATAGATAGTGACACTTTTCTGATATACAATGAAAATCTTCATTTTTGCCTAAAACTTCAAGAATCTCGTTCCTTCACCTTCGATGTCTGCAACAAGTTTAATGAGTGGCAAAATTTTAAGTGGGTATCTGATTATCAATTATTGAATATGGCAGTGAAATTATGTCTGAGTGTGCCTTCAAAATCAAACATGGTTTCAGTTACACTGTCACCATGCAATGAAACCCTTGGATTACAAAAGTGGGAATGCAGAAATGACACTCTGCTTGCCCTTGCACAACAAGATCTGTTTTTAAATCCTGCTAATGAGCATGAGAATGGGGTTATACTATCAGAAAACCCCTCCACCAAAAGTGTCTGGAAGATCTATGAAACAAAGAAGAGCTTGTGTGCCCAGAAATATGAAGGTAATTAATCCTTCTTGCTGAATTTGCTTACTTAAATCCTTTCTTCTTTTTTGAATCTGTTTAACTGAAAATTTAAATAAATTTGATTCTAAAGATATAATCTCAAATGATATGATTATCTAGTATTTCTCGAATATAGTAGCATTCTTATCTTTTATATCATCTTAGAAAAAAATGGCATGTATTTATTCTAAGACCTAAATTCTGAAAATTGTTCCTTGAATGAAGTAAACATGGTTGCATGTACTGTACGCAAACTGTATGCATGTCTTAGAACTAAATGTTGAGATATTTTTGTATAGCATTTCTACTCTCAATTCAGTACTTCTCAATCTGTGTTTTTCTTTAATAGCTCTATTCACTATAGAAGGCAATGCCTTGGGAGCACCCTGCGTATTTCCTTTCAAGTATATGAATAAATGGTATGCTGAATGCATAGTTGATGATGATGAACACAAACGGTTTTGGTGTGGAACAACTCCAGATGTGGACAAAGACTCTTTAACTGGATATTGTCCTGTGAAAGGTAAACTCTTATTTGATGATACATTTATTTATTTTTCATTCCACCTTTATTATTTGTATAATCAACACAAGGCAGAAAACATATCAACGTAACTTCCTCCCCCTATTTTTTTCTACAATAGTTGGACTGAGAGAGAGTGACTGGCTCAAAGTCATCCAACTGGTTTTCATTGCAAAGGCAGGATTTGAACTCAGTCTCCCTTTCTGGACTGCGCTTCAACCACTAGACCAAACTGGGAGCATTGGCTGGATAGCATTAGCAATGGAGATCTCAGAACTGTAGGTGACACTGGGATGTTGGAAAAAAATCCCAAAAGAACCCCTTGCCAGGACAAATGAATTTTATCTTATTGCTTTAAGAGCTCTCCACTTGTTTGTTTGTTCTAATTTGCTAGCTCATAGAAGAGGAAGTGGGAAAGGAAGCTAGCATTTCTAAAATCAGTGCTACATTGGTCAATCATACAAACATTCAGTGTTACATTCACTCAGCAAGTTCCTTATTAGTAGTTTCTTAAAAATTGTAACATCCTTCCTTACACACACACACACACACACACACACACACACACACACACACACACCATAATTGGAGGTATAAAGATTACATTGTTATTTCCTGTTTTGAAGCTAGGCAAAAAAGAGAGAATAATTGGTTGGAGGAATATTTGTACCTGGGTCAGATGTTATTCTCTTGTGTAATTAAATATAACTTTATTTCATTTCATTGAATAATTTTGAATTGTTTTTCAATCCCAATATGTGGATTGGAATAAGTTCCACCAGCCAGGTTTGTTTCACAATAAACAAAAATAAGGATAGGACAGCACTAAGTGTCACACCTAGAAAGACTGAAACTGGTGACAAAAAAATAACCAAAAGTGTTAACAGTGGTATCCCACAAGGCAGCATTCTAGCACCAACTCTCTTTATACTTTACATAAATGACTTTTGTGATCATCTTAAAAGCACCTGCGTTCTTTTCATGGATGATGTAAAACTATTCAACACCACTGACAATGCTACTACACTTCAAAAAGACATTGACTATATGCCAGAATGGTCAAACAAGTGGCAACTTCAAATCTCAATAAACAAATGCTCTGTCTTACATATTGGCAAGAAAAATAAAAAAATAAAATACAAGCTGGATGGACAAGATCTTGTAGACTATTCTCATTCTGTCAAGGACCTTGGAGTTTTCAACTCTGATAATCTAAGTGCTAGAGCCCACTGTAACAACATTGCCAAAAAGGCGTTAAGAGTTGTTAATATAATCCAGTGAAGCTTTTTCTTCGGTAATATTGTACAACTGACTAGAGCATACAAAACAATTGCTAGACCAATTCTTGAATACAGTCCATCTGTCTGGAATCCGCACTGCATATCGGACATTAATACAATCGAGGGAGTTCAGAAATATTTCACAAGAAGAGTCCTCCACTCCTCTACTAACAACAGAATACCCTATACCTTCAGAATTGAAATTTTAGGCTTAGATAACTAAGAACTACACCACCTTCCATCTGACCTAATTGTAGTATATAAAATTATCCATTACAATGTCCTACCATCCATGATTATTTCAGCTTCAACCTCAACAATAGACAACACAATAGATACAAACAGAGTAAACCGCACAAAACTCGATTGCAGGAAATACGATTTCAGCAACAGAGTGGTCAATGCCTGGAATACTCTACCTGACTCTGTGGTTTCTTCCACTAACCCTAAACACTTTAACCTCAGACTGTCTACTGTTGACCTCACCCCATTGCTCAGAGGTCTGTAAACAACGTGCATAAGTGCACCAATGTGCTTACCATCCCTGTCTTAATGTTCCCTTTTATTCATATCTATTTCATGTATTAATAATCATGTTTATACTTATATATATCAAATGCATGCTTGACAAAATAAATAAAATAAAAATAAAAATAAATAAATAAATAAAATAAAATAAAAAAGAGAAGATCCAACCGGTTTCCATTACAAAGGGAGTTCATAGAAGAACTATTAGATTACTCCCTGCAGTTACTATCACCTATTTTCAAGTAAAAAATGCAAATACAAGCATGTTGCAGTCGTCAAAACATGAGATAGATGGTTCAATGTTGTGCAAGGATGGCCTGCAAGAGAAAATCTAAAGGGTGCTTGGGTTTCCTCATCATACACAATGAAGATTTCTGTTCTCCAATGAAGTTTTATGGCAAAGAATAGGGACTTGATTTGCTTCACTGTGTGGCTTGATGAAGCACAGCACCATTCAAAATCTGAGCCTTTGTTCAATTTTTGGCAATTTTTCTTAATTAAACTATGCAATAAAAATTAATTCAAATATGAATAAATGTTTAAATTCTCTCAGGGCTTTGCTACTAATGAGCTGATTCTACTTTTCATAATTCTTACAGATGAAAATGATGACTTTTTCTGGGTCAAAAATCACTGGACAGGACATCTCTACCAGATCAATTCCTTCTCAGCTCGAACATGGGATGAAGCAAGAAAAAGCTGTCGGCAACAATATTCAGAATTATTGAGCATTAGTGAACTATATGAACAAGCATATTTGACAGGTACAAAAAAACATTTCTTAAAAGGCTTCTAAAACATTCCTGATAATAAATACTTTATAATCTGTAATAAACAATTTCAAATGTTTATATAATTCCAGAGGAATTACCTTCTGAAAAATATTTGACTCTTTCAAACACATGTTCTGTTTTGTTCGGAAAACACACGAGGTAGACCGGGTTCCAACAACAAATACTTTATTCTTCAACTAGTCAGTAAATAGGAACACTTGGCTGAAGCCGAGGCCAGCCTTTTATACAGGCTGGCTTGCCTGCTTGCAGCCAATGGCAGTTGCTTAAATTTGCCGCCTTTCAGCAGCTCTTTGGATTGGTTCCTAGTGAACCAATCCAATGCTTAGTTTATTTGACCAATCAGGTTTGCAGATTTGGAGTCACCCAATTTACATATAGAACACCCCTCCCCTCTTAGTTCAGTCCTACGTGGTGACGTAGTCTCGCAGGTAGGTGGGGCTTTTCCGGACTCGACTTGACTTGCGTGGTTCATTCTTAGTGAAGACTTCAACCGGTTCGGATGGGGCTGCTGTGTCGTCTGTTCTTCTCCCTGGAACCGTCTGGAAGGGTGAGTCAGCCATTTTACCACCGCCTGAGTCTTTTAGGCTGGCGGTTTTGCCGCTCCCTCCCATTTCCTCCGGGCAGGTCGAGCTGGCCTGGCTGGCCTTTCCGATGGGCTCTTCACACAAGTCTCTCCAAACAGTGAGTCTTTTATTTGCTCTTTTTGTTCATGTGTTTCATTGGTTTTATTTTTTAACTGTTCTTTATTTAATTCTTGCAATTCCCCCCCCACCTTAGTTGGCAATTCGTCGGTTTTTTCGACGAATGGTTGTATGTCTATGGTTCTTTCTATATTTCGGGATCGAAGCTGGTCTATGTGCCGCTTCCATTCCCTGCCATCATCTACTGTTAACCGGTAGGATTTGGGGCCTGTTATTTGGGTAATTTGTCCTGGTAGCCATGCTGGGTCCCCAGTGAAGTTTTTGGCATAGACTAAATTGCCAATTCCAAATTTTCTAAACCGTGTAGAGGAGTTGGGGGGGGGGTTTGGCATGAATTCTGGGTGCAGTCTATCAAGGTGTGACCTTAGTTTTCTCCCCATGAGTAGTTCTGCTGGGGACTTGTTGGTTGTGGTACTGGGTGTTGTGTGCTGGAGTGCGAGCAATCGGTTAATTTTTTGCTGTACATCTCCAGTGTCCATTTTTTCTAACCCTTCCTTTGTAAATCGGACCATTCTCTCTGCCCTACCGTTTGCAGCCGGATGGGCCGGCGCGGTTAGGGCATGTCTAATACCTAGGGAGACTAGGTATTGTTCAAAGTGTAGGCTGGTTAGTTGTGGTCCATTATCGGACACGAGGACGTCCGGAATGCCATGGGTGGCAAAAAGGGTATCCAGTTGTTTTATTACTAATTCAGTTGTTGTTGATGGCATAATTTTTACTTCTAACCAGTTAGAATAGGCATCCACAACAATCAGAAAGGTATGTCCTTTAGTTAGACCAGCGAAATCGATGTGGATTCGTGACCAGGGGCCCCGTGGAATTTGCCAATCTCTAATGGGTGCTTTGCGTGGGGATGGTCTAATTTTTTGACATTTGTTACACGAGGTTACCCAGTATTCTATGTCCCTATCAATACCCGGCCACCAGACATAACTTCTAGCAAGGCCTTTCATTTTTACAATACCCGGGTGACCTTTGTGTAGCATACTAAGTACCCTAGGTTGTAGTTTGTTAGGAATAACCACCCGATCACCCCACAGTAAACACCCTTTTTGAATAGAAAGTTCGGTTTGTCTGGTCCGGAAAGGTTTAAAGTTTTCAGTTTTTTGATTTTCTGGCCAGCCTTTACCTACCCAGTTAAGAACACGGGCAGTCAAAGAGTCTTTTGCGGTGGCTCTGGCAACATCATATGCTGATATGGGTAGATTGGGGCAAGTCTCTATTTGTAGTGCTGTCATCGCTGGTGCCGGGTCTTCTTCAGTCGCTGGCAAGGGTGCTCTGCTTAAAGCGTCCGCGTGTGAAATCTGTTTCCCCGGTTGGTGTGTCAGAGTGTATGAGTAGGCTGCTAGGAACTCTGACCATCTCGTCATTCTTGGGGAGAGGATATTTGGTGTAGGTTTATTTCCCGCCAAAATTCCTATTAGCGGTTCGTGGTCTGTTATAATTTGAAAAGTCCGCCCGTATAGGTACTCGTGGAAATGTTTCACTCCTGCGACAATTGCCAGTGCCTCTCTGTCCAATTGGCTGTAATTCCGCTCGGTTTTAGATAAAGTCCTCGAATAATATGCGACGGGCGCTTCTCTGCCATCCGATAGTTGGTGGCTTAGGATGGCACCTACTCCGAATGGGGAGGCGTCGCAGGTCACTCTTAAGGGCAGTGTGTTGCTAAATTGAATGAGAACGTTTGATGATGTTAGCAAGCTTTTAATTTTTTGGAAGGCTTGCTTTTCTCTGTAACCCCAAGTCCAAATTGCTTTTTTGTCTAAAAGACGGTGCAATGGTTCTGCTATAGTGGCCTTATTTGGCAGGAATACATTATAGAAGTTAATTAGTCCTAAAAAGGCTTGTAATTCGGTCTTGTTTTTTGGTTCTGGTGCGTTTTTAATCGCTTTAATCTTTTTGTCTGTAGGGTGTATACCCTCTCCGTCTATTAAATAGTCCAAGAATTCGACGCTATTCTTAATAAGGCAACACTTTTCTCTTTTTACTTTGAGGCCAGATTCCCTGAATTTAGTTAGTACTTCTTTGAGTCTGTTTTTTAATTGGGTTTCATCTTTGGCTGAGATCAGGATGTCGTCAAAATATGGTATGACTCCTTGTATGCCATTTAGGAGGCGTTCCATTAGACTCTGGAAGACGCCTGGGGCCACACTCACTCCAAATTGGAGTCAGTGACATTTGAATGCGCCCTTATGTGTGACTATAGTCTGTGCTTCAGCAGTTTCTGGGTCCGCTGGGAGCTGTTGATAGGCTTGTGCTAAGTCAAGTTTAGCAAAAACTTTTCCTTTTCCCAGGGAGTGAAGCAAATGCTGGACTACAGGCACCGGGTATGCGCTTGGTTGTAATGCGTGGTTCAGGGTAGCCTTATAGTCACCACAGATTCTAACGGACCCGTCGGGTTTGACAGGTGTGACTATAGGTTTTTTCCACTTGGCATGGTCCACAGTTTCTAACACCCCTTGGACTATTAATTTGTCCAGCTGTTCCTCTATTTTTGCCTTTAGTGCAAAAGGAACTCGCCTGGCTTTTATTCTTCGTGGGCTATTTGGGGGTTTAGATTGAAAGAAATGGGATTTCCCGGATACTTGCCAAGTGAGCCGTCAAAAACGTCCTGGAATTCTCAAATGAAGTCATCTTCCCAGCTGGTTGTAGTCACTCGATCGATCCCATTCATCCCGATGCCCAATGGCGTGAACCATTCGATGCCCAGGAGGCTTGGTCTGTCTTGGTAGACTATGTATGGTCAGCGGTAGCACCTTGACGTGTTGTTTGTAGGCGACTTGGAATTGTCCCATGCCGACTACAGGGATTTGGTTTCCCTGATAGTCCTTGAGAATTAGGTGCTGCTTCTTTAATTCTTTGGGTTTGATACCTGGGACTAGTTGTCTTATTTTGTCCCACGATACCATGGAGAGGAAGGACCCCAAGTCCACTTCCATCTTGCAGTGTTTTCCTTCGATTTTTACAATGACTTTAATTTTCTTCCTGCTTTCCGTCTGAGCGCTCTTTATAATGACAGTTTGGTGTGTATTGGCTCGCTTCTCTTGTTGCCACTTTCTCTCAGCTCGTTTAGGCTCAGTTCGTGTTGGGGAATTTCTGCGTCTCATTGGGCTGTTTTTTGTTCCTGCAGACCTTCTCGATGTGCCCTCGTTTCTTGCAATGCCGGCAGATGGCATCGAGAAATCTGCATTCGGCTCGGGGATGCATTCGGCTCGGCTCCTCCGCAGCCAGCGCACTCCCGCCAATTCCTTCTTTCATGCTCTTTTCTGTTTGTGAGCAAACGGTGGACTTCGTCGTCTTCTTCGCTCGATTCAATTGTTTCGCCCGACTCTTTGTAGTGGGTTGTGGTGGCAGGCTGCTTTCTGTCTTTGGTTGGTGTTTCTTCGCTGTGTGTGTTCATCTTTTTCATGGCGACGACCGATTTTTTCGCGGCTTCAGCGGTTGTGGCTTCCGCGATGGCTTCGGTTTCGGTGATGTTGGGCTTGTTGAGTAATTTACTCTGTGTGGTCGAGTCTCTCAGACCCAACACTACGCGATCCCTCATTGCTTCGTCAATGTTTCAAAAAATCACACTCACCCCCTAGTTGTCTAAGGGCAGCAATGAAATCGGCAACGGTCTCTCCCTCTCTCTGGTCTCTGCGGTAAAATTCGTGTCACTTTATTAAGTTTGACACCATTGGAGCGTAGTGTGCTTTGAGGATTCTTTGCAATTCTGGCCACGTTAGTTGTTTAACATCTCGGGGCTTCGCAAGGGCCTTTGCCATCTTGAAAACCGTTGGCCCACAGTGAGTCAGGAACACAGCTCTCTTATGTTGCTCTAAAATGTCTTCCATTTCATTGCTCTCCAAATACATTTGGAAGCGATCTGCATAGGAATCCCAATCCTCTTCGTTGGGATTGAAAGGTGCGGGCGGTGTGTTGTTTCCAGGCATCTTGGTTGTCATCTGGACTTCTTATCACCGCGTGCAGGTTTTTTTGTTTAGGACGATCCCATCCTCGTCGCCAGTGTTTTGTTCGGAAAACACATGAGGTAGACCGGGTTCCAACAACAAATACTTTATTCTTCAACTAGTCAGTAAATAGGAACACTTGGCTGAAGCCAAGGCCAGCCTTTTATACAGGCTGGCTTGCCTGCTTGCAGCCAATGGCAGTTGCTTAAATTTGCCGCCTTTCAGCAGCTCTTTGGATTGGTTCCTAGTGAACCAATCCAATCCTTAGTTTATTTGACCAATCAGGTTTGCAGATTTGGAGTCACCCAATTTACATATAGAACATGTTCCAAAATGAAAGTTTATCTGATTGATTTGTCATTAATATATAGTCACGAACAATAGCTCAGGCTGAACAGTGGAATCTTTAATGCTTTTTGTGCTTGGTTGTTTGCTTACCTGACTATGTAATAGCCTCAACGCTGCTTGCTCCCTGTTTATAACTGTACCTTGCTCTGCAAATGTTGCTAGAACTCTGATTTCTCCTTGATTGTTCCTATATTAGGGCATTATTTTCTGTTTGATTGTTTGGTTTTAATTTCTTCTTTTTGGGATGTTAAGGCTGAAGAGGATGTGTTCTGGTCTTTTTGTATCCTTCTTAACTTTTAAATGTCTCTTTTGAATCATGTGGAAATATAATTTATTTCTATGTGTCTATTGATGGCTGATGTGTCTGAGTGCCAAAATTTCAAGAGTTCCCTGGCATTTTTTTATTATTATTTAGTTTAATCTAAAATTTTCATAGTTCCCCAATGGAAACTGTGGTTGTGTATGTCCATGTGTTGTGAGATTTAGGAATTTTCATTGTATAAATAGAAGAGAATATATGTAACTCAGGGTTGAACCAGGGACTCCTTAATGCACTTTGCGCTTTGTTTATTTTCATGCAGATTAGGTAACATCTTCAGTGAAATTTTCCTTGTGTCTTCTAACTGCTAGCTGATGTCTTTGGTTGCACTCTGTGTGTCTTTTGCTTTGAAGTCATACTATATAGTGGTTGTTATGTTCCTTGTACTACATATAATGTTAAAGGTATGGCTAAAGATCAAGAGAAAGATGATAGTTGTACTTTAGATTGAATTGTACTATGCCTGCCTGTCTGTCTTCAGACTCAGATCTATAGAATTAATCAATATGTGGATGTTCTTTCTCAAATAGGATTAACAAATGATTTTGAAACCAAATACTGGATTGGTCTGAATAACCCAGATTTTGACAGTGGATGGCAGTGGACTAATCACCAACTGTTAAGATATTTCAACTGGGCTCCAGGTGGGTAAATGTGTACAGTTATGAAGCCTTTGTTATGTCCTAAAGAGAACTGTAAACATTGAAAGATATTAAGATTAAAATTATTATCGTCCTTTCCAAAATAGTTCTTAAATAGATGAGGTAGCATTAAAAATAATACTTTGCATACTCTTCTTCTAATAATTAATGCACATATAAAATATTAAAATATATATTATGTATTTGAGTTAATTGACACTTTCTCCAGAAGTGTGCTGGCATGTTTGTGTTATGTATATTATATATAAACACTGATTCTTACAATATTGTTATCTTCATTTTTTTGAGCACTCTGAAGATGCCCTAACCCTGACAGAAAACTGGAAAGAGACTCAATAGCTGTGTTTAGTTGAATGTTGTAATAATTCTCTTGTTTAGAGCTCATAGGCCTATGCAAGGTGGCTTCATTTCTCACTAATGTGCCACCTAACTCCAGTCACTCATAATAGTTGGGATGGAAGATGTCCTTGACTTGAAAAATTGTTCTGCCTCAATACAGACTTGATCTGGCTGTGATCTGATCAAAATGGGTCACTGATTGAAGGTAGGCAGCTACTACAGAAATGGAGACTTCCTACAGTACATATTGGAAAGTGGATACCATGTTCTTGAAAAGCAACTGAAGATAAGGAAAAAAAGCAGTTTTGATTTGTTTACAGATAAAAATATTATCATCTTGGACATCAAACAGTGATAGGACAATCACTCTCTCTTACAGGTAGCCCCTCTTCTGAAACAGGAAAAAACTGTGGATTGATGCATGGTAGGATTGGCAAATGGGAAAATAGTCAGTGTGAAAAGAAGCATGGATACATTTGTAAAAGAATGAACTCTTCAATACAGGCACCTGGACCTTCTACAGGTAGATTGCAAACTGGAAATTAAGTTAACTGAATAAATATTATTTTGCTAATATGCAAGGCACACATGTCTCAGATAACATTTTTAAAATTATTTTCTAGTGATGGTTTTTGGTCCCAGAGTAATGTGATAGAATAGATCTCTCTGAGGTGGAGAACAAGCAGAGATTCAGATTCTGAATGCACATTATGCAGAATTAATTTTGCTTGGGCCAAGGTTGTCCACCCAGTGGCAGGAAACAAGGCAGTCCACCCAGTGGCAGGAAACAAGGCAACCTAAAAATCTTATATACATGCCTACTGTTATAGCTGGGGGTGGGGGAAATGCTGAATTTTCATCATTAGTTTGATTATCTAATATCCCGAGGAAATTTTAAAAAATGCATTTTGCATCAGTTTTATTTAGAACATTTTAATATAAAATGTAGCACTCTTCTTAGATGAATTAAAGCCTAAAGATTTACAGGGCTAAAGGTATGCATACACAGGAAATGTCCTAATTTGCAGGTAGTCATTGATTTACAACCACTTGCTTAACAATCATTTAAATTAAGACAAGACCAGAATGGGTCCTGTAAAGCACTTCTGGCCTTCATAAAATATCATGTCACACACAGGCTGACAGTCATATGATTGAACTTTGGATGCTTGCCAACCAGTTTGCCTTTATGACCAGTTGTGGAATCCGATTGTCACATAACTATGTTTTATTCCTTTTTTTTTGCTGGAAGAATGGGTTAACACTTATAACTGCACATTTGCTTAATGACTACAGTTATTTGCTTAATGACTCTGCAAAAACTATTATAAAATGAGGTCCCATCAGGCAGATGCCTCAACTTATGACTATAAAGACTTAATGACCAGAAATTTGGCCCAAACTGCCTGTACTAATTATATATATATGTTTCTCCAAACAGTGGGGTAATTTTACTTTAGATTTGTTTCCAAATTTATTTTCAAGAAAGTGTCTATGAGTTTCTACTAAGTGAAATGAAAGTTTGAAGGAAAGCAACTATCTGGTAAAAAATACTTATTCCAATTAACATGTACTATAAAGCATTAATAATTTTAGAATATTTAAATAATGATGTAGGACACAAAAAATGCTACTTTAGTACATGCCAGATTCATAAAAAATTAGACTAAAATTAGATTTGATTATAGTAGATTCTAATGACACTTCTAGAAAATGACCTCACGACAATGGACAAATTACCCTTATCTTTAAGATGGATTTTCAGATTTGCTTTAACTAAATTTTATTTATTGAATTAATTATATCATAATATGAGATAAAGATTCCCCCCCTCCATTCCAGTTCTTGATGGTGTACATATAATTATTGTCTTTTTAGATGATCTTAAGCCAATTAAATGTCCAGGTGACTGGGTTGGATATGCAAAGCATTGTTACCGTCTGAACAGAGATCGTAAAACATGGAAGGATGCCTCAGTCTCCTGCCAAAAGGATGGTGGACATTTACTTAGTATACATGACATTGAGGAATACAGCTTTGTTTTTTCTCAGCTTGGTTACAGTAAGTATATTTAGAAGGCTTATTTCCTGTTTCATATACTCTGTGGGTACATGGATTCCAGGAAAAGAAAGGAATAGCTGCTGATGTTGGTATCACAAGGGGAAAAAAGTGTTTATTTAGGCCTTAAAATATTTGTAAAAAATCTACTCAGCTTGTGTGGTTTAAATGATGCAACAACTGCTGCATACATCCGTGGCAGTTTAGCACAGACATTTCCCAGGCAGTTATGTCACATATAGACTCTCTTATATCCTGATCAACATAGCACAGAGGTATATCAGTGGAGGATTATATACAACATCTGGACTTCATTCATTACATTTGAGAGCAAATGAATAAAATAAATTTATCTTTTAGAATCAACAGATAATTTGTGGATAGGCCTAAATGACCAGAAGACTTCTTCATATTTTGAATGGAGTGATGGTACTACAGTGAGATTCATCAGATGGCAGAAAGGAGAACCCACTCTTATAAGTAACGTGCAGGAAGACTGTGTTATCATGAGTGGGAAGGTAACAACAAAGACCCTTAATTGCCTGGCGGAGATATTTTTTCTCTTCAGTTCTCTCTTCGATAAAATTTGTGTCTAGAAATTTATTTGATACAATCTATTATTCCACAATATAATTTATTCTATAAATCAATGGTTCTTAAATGTTTTCCTTTCCAGAATCTTTTCCATATTGAAAAGTTATGGACAACTCCTAAAGAACTTTTATTTTATGAGTTATTGATATTTATCTTACTAAAAATTAAAATTGAAGTATATGCTGCAGCTAGTTTTCTCACAATTGTTGGATAGAATTTTAGTATTGTATTATTTTTCGATATGGGTTGGCAAATAATTCTAATTTAATGGATCCAGGAGTTCTATGATTGAAGAAATCCTGCTTTCTTTTAAAAAAAAAATGTTTGCCAAAGTTAAAAACAAAGAAGAAGAAGAAGAAGAAGAAGAAGAAGAAGAAGAAGAAGAAGAAGAAGAAGAAGAAGAAGAAGAAGAAGAAGAAGAAGAAGAAGAAGAAGAAGAAGAAACCACCAAGCATCTGACATGAATGATAAAAATAAAAAATAACACATTTGTACAAAAAAATAACAAATACATCATTCCCACTAACATCAAATATAGAAAGTCCATCCTGGCTGAATGTTGACAAATATATCAAAAGTACCTGATGTGTTTGCCTACCTTTACATAACAGATCTACAAATAATTATAAACTTTCCCATCTATATTTGATAAAAATACTATGTTACGTTTTTTTTTAATCTCTGATGTGGAAATCTTTTTATCTATCAATCCAATTGACCCAACCTCTGTTCACAATATAAATAAAAACAGTCAACAGGTAACCCCAAAGATAGAACTAATCTTCAAAATCTTCTGTTAACCATTTGTTGTTGTATTTGACACACAGAAAATTCACAAATGGCTTCCATTTCTTATAAACTTTCTCATCTATTGACTCTAATCAATACAGTTAATTTTGCCATTTCTGCCAGTTTTAAAGTCTACTCTTTAATAGTTGGCATCCCTTTTCCTTCAAATGCTTAGCATAAGCGATAGTAGCAGAGATCACTATGTAGAAAAATAATATCCCAAAGCGATTTTCTATTTGTCCATAATATCTGGAAGAAAGGCTTCAGATTTCATTAATATTTGTATTTTAAATATTTTCTGCATTGTCATATTTATCCAATATGATTTAGCTACTTACAAGTCCGTCACATATGATAAGAAATTTTCTATAATACACCTATTTTCAAGTCTTTAAAAGAGGATTAGAGACTTTTTAAATTTAGTTTAGTGAGTTAAAATAAAGTTTGGTGGTTCCACTTTAATTTATCTGACAGTTCTGAACTAATTCCTATTTTAGATAATTGTGTATATTCTGGAGCTCATCCCAGAATATTGTTTTAAATATATTGTTGTGTTGATTTTTTAGTGTTAATATTCACTTGTTTTGTTTCTGTGAGTATTGAACTGATTCTATTGATGATAATTATTGCATTTTTGTTTAATAATGTGCTTTGGTAAAAATATTATTTATCAGAATTAGGAATGAATACTTAAGGGTATTTAAGTCTAAAAAGAAGGATGGGCTTTTGTGTTTAAGGATATCACATAATGGCTTGAGGAGATACTAGTAAATATAATGGTTTGGTGGGATAGTAATAAATAGATTAATTATGCAAAGTAAGCAGGATTAATCATGCTCATGAACTGTGTTTGGAATAAAAATCTTGACTTAAAAAAGAAACATAAATCCTACTTTTTAGTTTATTCTACAGTTTTGTAATTAGAGAAGGCTCTGAAAATTGCTAAACAAACATTCAGAAGCCTCATTGACCCTGAGATCCTTTAGCTGTCCATTCATATTTTATAGTATTGCTACAATGTAACTAATACTTTGCTTTAAAGCAGGGGTGGGATTCAAATTTCTTAACAACCGGTTCTGTGGGCATGGCCTAATTTGTGGGTGTGGCTTGGTGGTCATGTGACTGGGGTAGGAGTGGCTTGTTGACTGGGAGTGGTTAGGTGGTCATGTGATTGCAGTGGGCATGGCTAAGTGGTCAGGTGACTGGGGTGGGCGTGGGCAGGTGGCCATGTGACTGGAAAACCAAATGCAAGTGGTCCTTGCTTAATTACCAGGTCCTCGCTTAATGGCCAGTTACTTAGCAAGTGTTTTTTGCCAGTTTCCAAAGCCTGGGGAGTCCTGGAGAGGGCAGGATGAGGCCCGGGCAGGTGGCCAGATAACTGGCAAACCAAATGTAAGTGGTCCTTGCTTAATGACCAGGTTCTTGCTGAATGGCCAGTTGCTTAGCAAGTGTTTTTTGCCAGTTTCCAAGGCCTGGGGAGCCCTGGAGAGGTGGCCATGTGACTGGCAAACCAAATGCAAATGGTCCTCGCTTAATGACCAGGTCCTTGCTTTATGGCCAGTTGCTTAGCAAGTGTTTTTTGCCAGTTTCCAAGGCCTGGAGAGCCTTGGAGAGAGCAGGGCGAGGCCCAGGCAGCTACAAGGCAGTACGGAGAGGGCTGCAGAGAGCTGGGCATGGCCAACTCGACGTCACTCATGTCAAGGGTTGCTTCTCCTCGCCTGACCTCTCATGACAGTGGGGATGCTGCAATGGTCATAAGTGTGAAAAATGGTCATAAGTCATTTTTTTCAATGCCATTGTAACTTTGAATGGTCACTAAATGAACTGTTGGAACTCAAGCATTACCTATACAAAAATACATAAAGCTTCTTTGCTTGCAAAAGCTTCCCTAAATACCAATCATTAGATTAAAAAAACCTGCAAGCTGGAGTTACAAATCAGGCAGGGTGCCAGAGCATCTTGAGGAATGAAAATATTTAAAATGCAGTGATAACTATAAAGTAGCCAACTCTTCCTCATAAAGTGAAACCCTTTAGGAGAGAGGTCATTTAAGCTCTCCAGAAGAAGAAATTCTTAGGTCCATTTGAAAACTTAAAAATACCAGCTGGTCTCACTCACCTCACAAGATATCCTAAGGAAATCACCCAGATTTAAGGAAAGGTCATGCCCCCCAGAAAGGCAGTAAAAAAAATCAGTGCCACGCTTGCATTCTGCCTCTTGGAAGTATACCCCCAAAAGACAGTGCCAGATAGTATTAAAGCAGTGAAGGAAGACCCCCCTTCCCAAATAGAAAAAGAAACCAGGAGGCAAGAAAAAATTCAAACACATTACAGATAATTAAATCACAACAGTAACTGTTGCTTGTTGAAGCTGAATAAGGAAAATTATCCCATCAATAAACACAGGATTAAACAGCACCAAGTACAGAATTAACCTTTACCAAAAACCAATTTTAGACAAAAATTCAGAAAGAGTATGTAAACTCACATTTGAATGTTAATCTTTCTAGCTAGGCAAGAAGCCTTGCGGAATGTCACTTGTTCAATCTGGAAATAAGGTGCGCGAGACCGGGTTCCAACAAACAGCTCTTTATTCAAACAGTAAAGTGACTTGTAACAGAACAGAACATTTGCCCAAGCCACGGCAGCTCTTCTTATAGCGGCTTGCTCACGGCTTGTGGCCAATGACAGTTGTTTAAGTGTTCCTGCCGTTAGGTGGGCCAATTGGAATGGTGCTTAAGTAACCAATCTGAGAATGGCCTTTTTGGCCAATCAGTTTAAGGTATTTGGAGTCTACCAAGTTCGATACACAACACCCCTCCCCCTTGGTTTCATCCAATGTGCGTAACGTAGTCACGCAGGTAGGTGGGGCTTCTGCAGGTCCTACTTGACCTACGCAGCTCAGTCTCAGTGTTGTCTTCAAGCGGTTCGGACGGGATCACTTTCTCTCCACGTCTTCTCCATGGAACCTCCTGGAAAGATGAGTCAGCCTTGCCGCTCCCGCCTGAATTTCTCGGGCTGGTTGAGGTGGCTCTGCCGCTCCCTCCTGGTTTGTCTGGGCTGGTCGAGCTGGCCTGGCTGTCTCCTTCCAGGAAGGCCTTGCCTCGCTCTCCTGCTCCTGGACTTCTTCTCTGGAGGTCGTCTATGGGTAAGCACTCTTTTTGTTTCATTTGAGTTTCTAGTTCGGGTTTGTGTAATGATTGTTGTCTTGTTATTGGAGGTTCGTCTCTCCCTTTTTTTATTATTTTGTGTTTCCCCCCCCCTCCTCGGTTGTTTTTGGCTCATTTATTGGAGTTTGCGGTGGTAGTATAGTGTTGCGTTCTAATGTGCTAGAGTGAAGCTGGTCGATGTGCTGCTTGCATGTTCTGCTATCATTTAGTGCAAGTCGGTATGACCGGGGCCCTGTGATTTGGGTAACTGTGGCTGCAAGCCATAATGGGTCCCTGGTAACTGGGGCCCATTGTCCGAGACTATTACATCAGGTAGTCCGTGCATGGCAAAAATCTGTTTAACTGTTTCATGACTGCCTCGATAGGAGTGGACGCCATAAGGATAACCTCTAACCAGTTCGAGTAGGCATCCACGATTACAAAATAGTTGTTCCTTTTTGTTGGCTCAGCAAAGGCAATATGCAGTCTCGACCATGGGCCTCTGGGAGTTTCCCATTCCATGACTGGTGCCAGTGGGGGGTAGGCCTTGATTTTTGGCAGTCATGGCATGTTGCCACCCATCGTTCAATGTCCTTGTCCAGCCCTGGCCACCAGACTCCTGGCCAGGGCTTTCATTTTGACTGTGCCTAGGTGTCCCTCATGTGACATGCACAACACTTCTTCCTGTAACTTTTCTGGGATTACCACCCTGTCCCCCCACAGTATACAGCCTTTTTCAATAGACAGTTCAGTCTGTCAGGTGCAAAAAGGTTTAAAAGTCTCACCTCTGTTCTCATCCGGCCAGCCCTTACCTACCCAATGCAGGATTCGAGCTGTCAGCGGTAGCTTTAGCGACGTCTGCTGCGGTTAGTGGCAGATTCAGCCAGGATTCGATTTGGAGAGTGGAGACAGTGGGAGCTGGGTCGTCTTCCATGTTGGGCAGTAGGGAAAGGCTCAAGGCATCTGCATGGGTGATGGCCTTTCCTGGGCGATGGATGAGTGTGTAGTTGTATGCAGTGAGGAATCCAGACCACCTCGTCATTCTTGGTGATAGAATGTTCGAGGTTGGTTTGTTTCTTGCTAGGATCCTGAGTTGTAGTCAGTGATAATCGAAAATGTCCTACCATATAGGTATTCATGGAATCTTTTGATGCCAGCAATGATTGCGAGGACTTCTCGGTTGAGTTGGCTGTAGTTCCTTTCCAATTTTGACAGCGTTTTGGAATAGAAGGTGATTGGTGCCTCTCTGCTGTCTGGTAGTTTGTGACTCAGGATGGCACTGATTCCAAAAGGCAATGCATCACAGGTGACCGTCAAAGGCAGGGTGTTGCTGTACTGTATCAAAACGGTGTTAGAAGTTAATAAGTCCTTGATGTTCTGGAATGCAGCTTGTTCCTGGTGGCCCCATTTCCATATAGTGTTTTTTATCTAACAATCGATGTAAAGGTTCTGCTACAGTCGCTTTTTGGGGCAGGAAGACATTGTAGAAATTAATGACACCTAAGAAAGCTTGTAAGTCAGTTTTGTTCTTAGGCCTGGGTGCATTTTTTATCGCCTTTATTTTCTTTTCAGTGGGGTGTATCCCTTGCTCATCTATAAGGTAGCCTAAAAATTCAACCTGGTCGGTGGCTAGTTTACATTTTTCTCTCTTGACTTTAAGCCCTGCTTCTCTGAATCTTCACAAAACCTCTTTTAGTCTATGTTCTAATTGGTTTGTATTTTTTGCTGATACTAATACATCATCAAAATAGGGGATGACTCCTTTGATTCCATTTAGAAGGCGCTTCATGAGGCTTTGGAAAACGCCTGAGGCAACGCTAATGCCAAATTGAAGTCGGTTGCACTTGAATGCCCCTCTGTGTGTGACTGTAGTCTGTGCCTCTGCAGTTTCGGGGTCAACTGGTAGCTGTTGATATGCTTGTGTGAGATCAAGTTTTGCAAAAAATTTTCCTCCCCCTAGTGAGTGCAATAAGTGTTGCACTACCAGTACTGGGTATGTGATTTGTTGGAGCACATGATTTAGGGTTGCCTTATAGTCTCCATAGATGCGCACTGACCCATCTGGTTTGACAGGAGTCACGATGGGTGTTTCCCACCTGGCATGGTTGATATATAACCCTTGTGCGATAAGTTTGTTAAGCTGTTCATCTATTTTTGGCTTTAAGGCAAAGGGAACGCGTCTGGCTTTGAGCCTGATGGGAGCTATCTTTGGGTCTAGGCTGAATGATATTGGGGTCCCTTTGTACTTGCCTAGGGTCCCATCGAATACATCCCAGAACTCTTGCAGCAGGCTCTCTTCCCAGTTGGCTGCAACAATGCTGTTGATCCCGGTCACTCCGATTCCCAGGGGCATGAACCATTCGATTCCCAGCAGGCTAGGGCGATCATGGTTGACAATGGTTAGAGGCAGTATTTCAGCATGGTTTTTAAATTGTACTAGGAAATGTCCAAGGACCACTACCGGGATTCGGTTTCCCTGGTAGTCCTTTAGTATCAATTTTTGTTGTTCCAGTTCTCTTTGCTTGATGTTGGTATCAGGCTTCTGATAGTGTTCCCAGATACCATTGACAAGTATGATCCAGAGTCTACTTCCATCTCACAGGGCTTTCCTTCGATTTTTACATTTATCTGGATCTTTTTTGCGTTTGCTGCCCTGACATTTCCGATGGTTATTGTTTGGTATGTTTCTTCTCTGTCACTCATTTGCCGGTTCCTGCTCTCTTAGCTCCATCTGCTTCCGGCTTGTCTCTCTTCGTTCCTGGGGGGGTGGGTGGGTGCTGCCACGTCTTTTTGGACTATAGCCCTTTTTTTTTCGGCAGACCCTTGCGATGTGCCCCCATTTTTCATAAACTCTGCAAATGGCATCTAGGAACCTGCATTCTGAACACGGGTGATTTCCTCCGCATCCAGCACACTGGAATTCTTGCCTGCTTCTTCTTTTTTCCTGCCATTTTCTTTCTGACTGAAGCTCATGTATATCTTCATTGTCGTCATCAGTGTCACTCGGGGAGTCGAGTTCTTCATGGTGTGCAGTCGCTGTGGGCTGTTTCTTGCTTCCTTCCGCCCTCTTTTCTCTGGGTTGATTCGGCGGATCTGGAATTGAGTTCATCTGGCGCATTGTGGCTATGGATTTCTTGGGTCTTTCAGCGGCGGTGGCTTCTGCAATAGCCTCGGCCTCTGTGATATTTGGTCTTTTTAGAACCTTGCTTTGGAGTGTAGCGTTGTTCAATCCGAGAACCATGTGCTCCCTCATTGCCTTGTCCATGTTCTTGAACTCGCAGGCTCCTCCGATGTGTCTTAGGGCTGCTACAAAGTCTCCAATGCTCTCGTCTTCTTGTTGGTCTCATTTGTAAAACTCGTGCCTTTTGATCAAATTGGAGACCACAGGTGCATAATGGGATCGAAGCATTCTGTTCAGTTCAGGCCATGCCATCTGCTTAACGTCTCTTGGTTTAGCTAGCGCCTTAGCCATTTTAAAAATGGCTGGCCCACAGTGTGTGAGGAATACCTCCCTCTTCCTCTGGTCAATTATCTCCTGTAGCTCGTTGCTTTCTAAGAACATCAGAAATCGATCAATGTACGACTCTCAATCTTCCTCGGCTGGGTTGGATGGTGTGGGCAGCACACTGTTACCGGCCATCTCTGTCACTTGGTTCTGGTTGCCATGTTCTTCAGTCTCGCTCTTCTAGGATGATCCCACCTTCATCGCCAGTGTTCCATCTGGAAATAAGGTGCGCGAGACCGGGTTCCAACAAACAACTCTTTATTCAAACAGTAAAATGACTTGTAACGGAATGAAACATTTGCCCAAGCCGCGGCAGCCCTTCTTATAGTGGCTTGCTCGTGGCTTGTGGCCAATGACAGTTGTTTAAGTGTTCCTGCCATCAAGTGGGACAATCGGACTGGCGCTTAAGTAACCAATCTGAGAACGGCCTTTTCGGCCAATCAGTTTAAGGTATTTGGAGTCTACCAAGTTCTATACACAACATCACTCATCTTGGTTCCCTGTCACTAAAAGCTTTGCTTCATTATTCAGTTATTTTTTCAAAGTGCTGATTGTCCAGGAAAGTATTTCCTCCCAACAGCATGTAAAAATCTTAAAACAACCCTTCCTCTTTAAGAAAGCTTCAGAAGCTCTGGAGACAGGAAGTCTAGGCTGTCTGCCAAGAGTGTAATGGATAGAAAAATACAAACAGAGATTGCTTCTAACTACCGGTTCTCCGAAATACTTAGAAAATTTACAAGGAGTAGAACCAGATACAACTGGTAGAATCCCACCCCTGCTTTAAAGTATATTACATTCTAATAAATAATTAAACGAAGAAACAAATTCTGAGTTCAACTGACTATTTTTTTCAGAAGATTGGGAATAAACTTTTATTTTTTAATTTTTTTTTCAAAATACATATTCATTTACATTTTAACAGTACTGTGCCAAGCATTATTTATATTTACAATTCAATTCTCTAATCATATATACAACATTTCCCATACCTCATAAAACTCAGACTCCTCTTTACCTTTCAATTTCCTCGTAAGCCTATCCATCTCAGCACAATCAAGTATTTTGTTTATTACCATATTCTCAGAAGGTACCCCATCTACTTTCCAGCTCTGGGCATAAGCAATTCTTGCCGCTGTTATTATGTGCTATGCGACATATTGGATATGTTTCTTTTAATTTCCTTTAATTATCCCATAAAAATCTTTCTGGTTTAAATCCAATATCATACCTTATAATTTCTTGTATCCATTTCCTCAATTTTTCCCAGTATTTTTTTTAGCTTTGGAGCATTGTCATTGCCATCATAATATGGTCCATCTGTAAGCTTACATTTCCAACATTGTGGTTTCATATTCAAATATATTCTGCCAGTGTCAAATGCCATCTGTAAAACATCTTGATTAAATTTTTCATATGCTGTTGATAAGGTTAACTTGCAGTTCTTGATCCAAATTCTCTCTCAATCCTCTAACTGTATACTGTGTCCTGCATTTTGTGGCCAAGCGATCATTGGGCCTTTAACTACTACTTCTTCCATTTCTACTTTAAGTAAATAATTATATGTTCTAGTGATACATTTTTCTTCTTTACCAATCAAAATTTGGTCTTGATGTTGGGGTTCCCTTTCTATTCCAAATTCTTCCATATTTTTTTTATGCCCCGTTTTTATATGCAAATATGGGTATCAATCCATAACTATACCTTGTTTTTTTAGTTCTTCAGTTGTTTTTAAATTCCCCTGATTATCTAATAATTCCTTATATCTAATCTTCTTTTTCTTCTCCGTTGTTTTTGGGTAGATCACTGTTTCCATCGGTGACACCCAATCCGGTAATTTAATATAGTGCTTTTTCCTTATCTTTTCCCATATGAGTCCCTAATTTGATGGCGATAGAAATATGAATGTATCTTTTCTCGTTTATCCCACAGGAAGGCATGCCATCCTGTCTGAAGATCATTCCCTTTAATTATTAATACTCTCTTTTTATCTAAATTTATACAATCTTTAATCCAAAGTAATCCCGCTGCCTGATAATATAGTTCCCATTTTGGAAGTCCTAGGCCACCTCCACTTCTGCTATTTTATAGCATTTTTACGTTAATTCGTGCTTTCTTTCCCAACCAAATAAATTTAAGCACCATTCTATTCAATTGTTCAAAGACTTTTCAATTTAATTTTATGGGGATTGTCTGAAATAAATATAACAATTTTGGTAGTATGTTCATTTTTATGTGGCAATTATACCCATCAACAATAATTACAGCTTTTTCCAGTTCTCTAAATCTTTTTTTGTATTGTAACATCAATTTCTTATAATTATCTTCCTTTATGTTGAACATTTTCCTGTAAGCCAAATTCCCAAATATTTAATGTTTTCTCCACTTTTAGTCTCAATTCTCTTTCCAATCCCTTCTTTTGTTTTGAGTTCTTTACTAACATTTTTGTTTTTATCATTGATAGGTAGAATTGCCATGATAAAAATGAACATACCAAAATTGTTATACTAATTTCAGACAATCCCCATAAAATTAGATTGAAAATTCTTTGAAGAATTGAATAGATAGTGCTTAAATTTATTTGGTTGGGAAAGAAAGCATGAATTAATGTAAAAATACTACAAGATTATTAATTTTTAGTCCTGCACTAGTCCATATTTTTCAATTTCCCTTAGCAAATTTATCCCTGTTTCCATCGGTTCCTCAATGGCGAACACTAAATCGTCCATGAATGCTTGGGTTTAATATTCCTGATTTTTGATCTTTAATCCTGTTATTTCCTCATTTTGCCTTATTTTGGTCAGAATACTTCTATCATTAATATGATAAGCAGAGGTGACATAGGACAACCTTGTCCATTTTAAATTTAAGTGCTATTTCAGTGCTATCTCCATTTATCATCACTCTAGCTTTTTGCCTGGCATATATTGTCCTAATCAGTTTTTCATATTTTATTCCAAATTTCATACTTTAATTTGTTGGATCAAGAACTGCCAATTAAGGTTATCAAATGCTATCTGAGCATCCAGACAGATTAGTGCTGCCTGTTTCCCAGGATGTGCTTCATAATATTCTAAAATGTCTTACATTATTTCTAATTTGTCTTGCTGGCAAAAAAAGCATTCTGGTCTGGACATATTATTTCATTTAGCACTATCTTCAGCCTTTCTGCCATTATTGTGATAAAGATTTTATAGTTGGCATTTAACAGTGAGATTGGTCAGTAATTTTTGATGTATTTGTGGTCTGTACTCTCTTTTGAGATAAGGAAAATGTAAGCTTCAATCCATGAATCTGGTATTTTTGATAGCTCCAATACATCATTGTACACTTAACAATATACCTCCAAAGCATTCATACAAACATTTATATACCTTTGCCAGAATTCCATCTGGCCCTGCGGTTTTATTACTCTATTGTTTTTTTACCGCTCTTTCTAATCCTAAGGCTGTTATCTTTCTATTTAATATTTCTCTTTGGTCTTCTCTTAATTCTGCCAGACTAGTTTTTTATAGATATTGTTCTATATTATTTTTTTTTTTTTATTAAAGTTTTTATTAATTTTCTACAAACAAACAAACATACAAAACATTAAAAACATCTATTCTCATATATACTTCCGGTGTATCGGTTGGTTCATCAGTTTTGTGCATTCATTTTATAGTGTCAATTACAATTATATTGCATAACCACTCATATTGTCAATCCATATTCTAATATTACTAAAGAAAAAAATAAAAATAAAAAAATCTTTTTTCTGACTATACTTTTAATCATTCATGCTTTGCGAGATAACAATACTTCAAACAAATTATTCTATAATTTGTCGTATAATCATAACAATCAATCCTAAAAAACTCTTCATATATATAGTATTAATGTTCTATTATTGTATTTTATCATCTAACCATTGATAAAAAAAACCCCAAATTGCATAAAATTGTTTATCTTCTTGTTCTCTAATTTCAAATGTCAATCTACTCATCTCAGCACATTCCAATATTTTCTTAATAATTTCTTCCTGCAATGGTATTTTCTCATTCTTCCAGTTTTTAGCAAATACAATCCTAGCCGCCGTTAATACATTTACAATCAAATATTTCAAGTCTTTATTATATATATCAGGTAAAATTCCCAATAAAAAGATCTCTGGCTTCAAGTCTATATGTTTCTTTGTCATTTTTTCCAGCCACATGTGAATTTTAGTCCAATATTTTCTAGCATTCTCACAAGTCCACCACATATGATAGTATGAGCCAGGTATCTGATGACATTTCCAACATTTTTCAGATTTATTCTTGAACATTCTTGCTATTCTTGTCGGGGGAAGGTGCCACCTGTAAAACATCTTATACAAGTTTTCTTTATATGCTATTGACATTGTCATTTTATAATTTTGAGACCACAATTTTTGCCATTGTTCTAAATCAATTCCATATCCAAAATTCTTCCCCCATGCAATCATAGTTTCTTTAACTTGTTCTTCCTCTAGCTTAATTCCCAATAAATAACCATATAACTTTTTAATCACTTTCTCATCAGTACCCATCAATATCTTATCTAAATCAGTCTGTTTATCATAGAATCCTTCCGTTTTAAAATCTTCAAGATATCTTGAGTGTATTTGCGCATATGAAAACCAATTCATCCTTATACCTTGTTCCTCTAAATTTTGGATCGTTTTAAGTCCACCCTTTTCATCCAACAGTTCCCCATATCTAACTGTTTGTTCCTTTTTATAAATCATAGGATAGGAAAATGCTTCAATAGTCGATAACCAAATTGGAATTTTCAAATAACATTGTTTTTTTATCTTCTCCCAATTTAACCACAAAGACTCCCGTATATAATGTCTTCTGAAATACCCCTGTGTTTTCTATTAGAATAAAAAGTATATTGTTTAGTTTTAACATTTCTTTCCCTCCAAATATCTTTTAAGGTTAATTCATCTGTCATTTTAAAAAAAGATTTAGGGAGAATCTTTCTATTTTGTTTTGTTGTTGTTGTTATATAGTCCAATTTATTGTCCACAATTCCATTAAAGTCTCCCATCATGATTATGTTAACATAGTCCAGTCTAATTATTTCCATATGTATTTTTTTATAAAACTCTTCTTGTTTATCATTCGGAGCATAAATTGCAATCAAGAGTATTTTTTTATTATTATCCATTATTTCCACCATTAATACTCTTCCATCTTCATCCGTGTAGATCAGTTTTGCTGGAATATCTTCTTTAATATAGAGAACCACTCCTCTTTTCTTACATTGAATCAAAGAAGTAAATATTTTCCCTAATTTTGGCTGTACTAACAAATGCTCATGTTGCTTTTTAATATGAACTTCTTGTAAGCAAATTATATCAAATTTTAATTTCTCTAATTTGTGAAAAGTTTTCCTTCTTTTAACAGCTGAATTAAGTCCATTTATATTCATTGTAATCAGTTTTTTTTCTTCCATGATTATGCTTTATATTTAGGTCTAACAACTCTCGTAGCTCTCACTTCACGTTGTTCTTTACTGTCTACCTGTCCACCTACAACTCCTTTCTCTTTTTCAGTCTCCGGTTGTTCCTCCAGAAGCTCAATTAATGAGATCTCTTTCTCTGCCTCCTCTTTTTTTCTTCCAAAAAATTCTGCATAAAAAAATTCTGCTTTTTCAATCGAGTCAATTCTATGTCTCTGCTCTTGCCACGTAAAAATTAGTCCTTCTGGTATCAGCCATCTGTAGTTCACTTCATTTTCCAGTAGCATTTTGGTCAAAAATCGATATTCTCTTCTCATCTCTCTCACTCTTCTAGGTATTTGTTTTAAAACTACAATCTCTTTGCTTTTATATTTCAATACTTTTTCTCTTGCCACTTGTAGTATTTGTGTTCTGATGGATTTTTTAGTAAATCTAATATGTACTTCCTTTGGTAGTTTATTTCTCATCGCATATCTTGTATAAACTCGGTATATCTCATCTACTCCGTCCATCATTTTTTCCTCAGTAATTTCCAGAAGATCTGCCAATATTTCTATCATTATCACAGCCAAGTTTTCTCCTTTTTCCTCTTCTATATTTTGAAATCTAAGATAAAATTCTGATCTTTCCATCTCCCACCTCAACATCCCATTTTTTTCTTGTTCTATCACTGTTAATCTAGTGTCAATATTTCCAATCTTCTCCTCTCTTTGTTTTCCTTCTTCCTCAATTTTTTGGAATCTCTCCTCATATTTTCCCATCATTTGTTTAAAATTTTCATCAGATTTCTCTATTTTTTTGTCCATGGTATCTATTTTTATCTTAATATCTTGAATTCCTTGCATAATCATCTGTAAATTTACTTTTTCTTGTTCCTTATCTTGCTTCAACGTTGTCTGAATTGAAAGTTGTCCTTCAAGTGGTGGGGAAGCAGAGGTAGAAGCAAAAACGGCGAATGATTTTGGCTTCCTGCTCATTTTAAAATTTCCAAGTCTTCAAGCTCTCTTTGACTTTAAATCCAGCTGGTATAGTAACCAAATATAGTCCAAAAAATCAAAAAGAAAAAGAGAAAATCCAATATTAAAAGCCCAAAGCCAAAAAAGAAAAAAGGAAAAAGGAAAAAGAAAGGTCTTCAGGTTCTTCTAGACCCTAATCCAATTAAAATAGATGGAAGAAGCAAAGAAAGAGAAGAAAAAAGAAAAAACTCTGAGGCTTTCCCTTTGAAATAAAAAACAAAAATGCTAGAATTAAAATTAACCAAAAAGGCTGGCAAGTAGGTATTTCAAAAGTATATATATATATATATATATGCACTGTACACTGCACTTTATTTCTTTATCCAAGGCTCTTATTATGACTGTCTTCTCCAGCAGCTTCAAAGCCAAACCTCAAATGTTGAGATATTGATAAGAGTCCAAGAGAGCACCTGTAATAATATTTTACTGTATTCTCCCTCTATCTTATCACATTAAAATGTCCTTGAAAAGAAGTGCTTTTCTCCCCAATTCAAATAAAATATTTTCAAGCCTCTAGATGGCAGTGTTACAGCATCTCTAAATACTCTTTCCCCCCCCAGCCAGAAGAAAAAATGTTTATAAAGAACTCAAACAGAAGAAAAAGATAGTCAAAGGGAGCCTCTATCCTAAAATGAAAGTTAAAAAGATAAAAAATAAAAATCAAGTGAAAAATAAAAATATATATAAGAGAAAATTCAATCCGGTTACCTACAAAGTCACCTTAAAGTCCTCAAAGAAAATAAAAAATAATAATAATAATCCAAGTCTCAATTTGACATCACTTAAACGCCGCTCAACCCAGGTTCAGTCAAAAGAAAAATAAAGCCACAGATTTCTTCTTTGTTCAGGATGTCCTTTCAAGTCTTAATCAATTTATAATGCAAAAGAATTTCTCACCCAACCGATACACGCTCATTTAAATCCCTTTCTTTCCGGAGTTGTCCCGACTTCAGCAGCTTTAGAGGCTGTCTTTCTGCTTCCAGCAAAAAGGCTTCTCCCGGATCAAACCAGAGATTTTGCGATGTCTCTGGGATCCTGGGACTATGCCCTTCACAATCCCCGTCTCTACGGGACGGTTTAGGTCCGTTAGAACCGACCAGAGGCAAAAATATCAGCTGAGATCTCAGAGCCCCGAGATCGCAGCTGTAACACCGAGACGTAGCTCCGCCTTCCCCTATTGTTCTATATTATTTATGCCTATGTTATCTTCCTTGTATAGTCTTTCAAAGTAATTTTGAATTTGTCTCTTTTTCCCTGTCATTTTATACTGTATCCCTCCATTTTCATCCTCCAGTTCCTGAATCAGCTTCTTTTCCTTTCTTCTTCTTTTTTCTTAATTTATGGGCTAACCACCTTCCTGATTTATTAGCATGTTCAAAGAAATTTTGCTTTGCTGCTTTTAAGTCTCTCACCCTCTCTTCTTGGTTCACCATATTTAATTTATGTTTAGCTAAAACCATATCATTTTTCAATCCTTCGGTTTGAGGTTCTCTTTGTCACTTATATTCTAATTCTCTAATCTCTGTTGTTAATTTTTCCTGCCGTTGCCTCCTTTCTTTGTTTCTTTTTGCCATATATGCTATAGTAATACCCCTTGGGGCCGCTTTTGCTATATCCCATATTGTCTGAAGTGAAGTGTGTTGATTTAAATTTTCCTCAAAGAACATTTCCATTTCCATTTATGTCCTCAAAATATATATTTTTTCATTTAAAATTTGGGAATTTAATGTCCATCATCTCATTTTTTTCATATCATTTCCAAATTATTATTAATGGGTTGTGGTCAGCCCATGTATTTACCATGATTTCTATCTTATCCACCTTGTTTCCTAATTCTCCATTCATCCAGGCCATATCCAGATGAGACGGACCATGATTTGTGTGGGCTTGAGTAGAAAGTGTATTACAGTCTTTTAGGATTTATCTTCCTCCATTGATCCACCAAATTTAATTCCTGCGTTATTTCAAAAAATGTGGTTGGTTTTCTTTTTCTTTTTTTTTTTTTTACCAATTTACCTATATAATCTTTCCTTAGGTCTACCACTGCACAATAAACTTCTATAACACATATATTATCATATTCTATTTCTACAATTTTTTTCATGTAGTGTCTTGTAAAATTCTTTTTTATTCTCATTTGGGGCATAAATTATTACCAATATCATATTTTTTTTCCAATCTGGAATTCAGTTATCAGGATCCTTCCATTCCCATTCTGTGTATTTTAGCTTTGCTTCTAAACTTGCATTTATGTAAACTGCTATCCCTCTCTGTTTATTTTTTGCTAGAACAGTATATAGCTTTTGTTAGATTGCAGGAAAGAGACTCAATACCAGTGTGACTTTCAGCTCTTTATTTAGTTCCTAAAGTCTGTTCTAACTGCGGAGCCGCGGCAGCCTCTTTTATAGTGGCTGCTCGTGGCTCGCGGCCAATGACGGCTCTTTAGATCTCCTGCTGATCTGGCGGGCCAATCAGAATCCGGCAATGGAAACCAATCAGGGTAGCATTTCTGAACCAATCACCAAGCAGTATTTGCAGTCCAATCAGAAGAGGGTATTTCAAGTATGTTAATATAGAACAGCTTTCCTAACCTGGAGTATTCTAGACACACCCCGTGCTGATCTTTTATGTGTACCTCCTGTAGGCAAACAAAATATAATTTTTCTTTGATCAATCTTTTAAGTATTTGTTTTCTTTTAGCTGGGGAGTTTAGCCTATTTATATTTATAGATATTAGCCTAATTTCTTTATCAAGAAGATTGGGAATAAACTTTTAACCTGTGCTGACCAAAGAACAAAAGCTCAGGCATGCTAAATTTAGATAAACTTTGCTGCTGGCTATTTATTTATGAAAAATTACAATTATATTTTACATTTTAGAAACTTGAGGTAATATCTATAAATTATACTTTGAACTAATTTAATTTTTATAGGTGAAAAGTTATGTTTACAATTTCCCACTTATTTTACACACATCTTTTTGCAAAATGTTAGTATGGCTGCAGATTTTAGACAAATGAAGCTATAACAAGTAATATGTAGTATTCCAGCTTATGAAAAAAATAAGATAAAAGCAAAAATGACAATACAAACCATAAAAAAAATAGGACAGGCTATAAGTAGTAGATTCTTTTCAGTAAAGTTTGTTCACCTTTCCATCCTCAGAATGGATACTGGGCAGATCATTTTTGTGAAGAGGAATTAGGATACATCTGTAAAAAAGAGCCTTCAGAATTTCTCCCTGGAATAGATGAAGTTGATGATCCAAAGTGCCAAAAAGTAAGCCTCAAGAATTGTGAAGCTGTTGATCTTTTATAATTCTTATTCAGCCTCTTATGAAATTTTGGGAATATCATCCTAACGCTAGTGTTGACTCTTTAGGAACCACATAGATAGAAATATTTTTTCTGCAATATTATAATAACACAAGTTATTTGTCTTTACCATATGATGAAAAAGAAAAGCTACTTGAGATAATGGATAAACAGAAGGAACACATTTTTATTTTTATTTTTTTATTTTTGCTGAATAGAAATGTATTTGGATTAGGCCAAAACTGAAACTGAAAAATGTTGATTTGTACTTGCCATAGTAATTGGACATCCAAATTGCAGCAATGTTCTTATAAAATTAAACAAATCTGAAGCTATTGACACAGAAGTTGAATGCTATAAATTTATGTCTATTAGCATTTATTTCATAGCACTTTTTAGAATTTGGGTTCAAAAGATAACTATAGAATAGTAAGACTATCACTTTTCCCCACATAAAATATGAACTTAAATTAATTAAAAATTCCTTTTTCATCAGGATAACTTAGTGAATATGAGAGTCTATAGATTGGGATAAGATAAAAATGTGAGAAATAAATCAATAAATTCAAGTTAATATTGTTCTGTATCTGTATATATGCTATGTCAACAGGGCTGGAAAAGGTATGGTTTCTATTGTTACTTAATTGGAAAGACATCTGCAACATTTTCAGAAGCAAAGACATCTTGTGAAACAAACCAAGGATTTCTGATCTCTGTGGAGAATAGGTAATATATGGTGAAAGAGACAGAACAAAGTATTATATTATACATCTATATTAGCAAAGAAAACACTAAACAGATTTCCTA
Source organism: Laticauda colubrina (assembly GCA_015471245.1). NCBI lineage: Eukaryota > Metazoa > Chordata > Lepidosauria > Squamata > Elapidae > Laticauda > Laticauda colubrina. The sequence goes on along the minus strand of BLBF01000043.1, from coordinate 675,405 downwards.
TGTCTACCTCCTTTTTAAATTCATTTCCTTTAACATAAACTGTGCTGTGAGACCTGGTGATACACATGAAAAGAACATTTTATCTGGGCATAAATAAAATATTTTCAGATATTTTATTCCTCTATTCTAAATTATTTATTATTTATTTATATATAACAATTTATATAATTGCCTACTTGCAAAAGTACTGTATTTTATTTTGATGTTTGTTAATTATTCATTTTTCTTAATTATGCCTAATTTTACACTTTAATTTTACATGAGTTCATCTGAGATAGTATCTAAAGTTTGGTTTACTTGAATTTTATATGGGTTTATTGATTTATTAATTGCTATTGTTATTAATCAATATCTCAAAATAAATATTTTCCAGGATGCATTTTAATATTTAATTCAGCACTGCAGTGCTTTAATTTCCAAAAGTGCTTCAGGATGTTTAGGAATAAAAATGTAGCACCTTTCTGCAACACTTGCTCCAAATTCTTTTACAGTGTTCAAGATAGGAATACTATATTAATATATTATGAAGAAGTCTTTGAAGCGGTGTTCTCCAATTTGGGATGCATATACTTGATCTATTTTTGTGAACGAAGAAAATATTAGGATGATTATTGTTTCTTAAAAATAAATAAATTAGCAACTAAAATTTAATATGCAGAATATAGAAAGTATAATATACATTTATACAAAGTATAATATACATTTATGTTTTATAATGCATACGATACACTAGTAAAACATTACATAGATATAATTTACAAATAAACATATATATTGAGGTACATGTTTAATTTTTCAACTAATAAGGAAGTGTGAAAAATATGGAAACTACTGCTGTGAATAGTGTTTCCCAAACTCAGCAACCTTAAGATATGTGCACTTCAGCTCTCAGAATTCCACAGGCAGACAGGTAATTCTGGGAGTTGAAGTCACAACCTTAAAACTACCAAAATTGGGAAATACTGCTAAAGAGAATGTTATAATGCAATTGCAGTCTTGGTCAGACAACTACATCAAGAGAGCCACCGCATGTGGCTTTTTTTTACTTGTAGCAGGAATTGGGCAGGCTCTATCATTGGTCATGGTTGGGGATGGTTACCTCAGGCAGCCTTTATTAAAAGGCCTCAGTAAGATGGAGGCTTGTCCTTATTCTAAATATTCAGAATACTGCACTATAGACTTTGCTGTAAGAAACATTCAACTCCAGTCCTGCTAGTCTTAACGTATGTTTTGGGAGCAGACTCCTTAGCTCTGATCAGGAATCTGTAAACCTACTGTTGTATCTCCAGATCTGAGGTGATGATGATGATAATGCTGATTTTATCCTACCCTTTTAAAATATACAAATGTACTGAATCCCCCTGCCTTCTATTTTCCCCACCATAATCCTTTGAAATGGATTGACTAGTTAAAAGGATAAATTGGGCCTAAGGTTTACCATCTGCAGAATCTGAAAACGGAGAAAATCAGAGACATCCTGATTTGAATTATTTTTACCACAGATTTGAGCAGGCCTTCCTGACTAGCCAAATTGGACACCGTCCTGAAAAATATTTCTGGATTGGCCTTTCGGATGTAGCGAATCCAGGAACTTTCAGTTGGACCAATGGAGACACAATTCAGTTCACTCATTGGAATGCAAAAATGCCTGGTATGGAGTCTGTCAGAACAAATACATCCTAGTAGGAAAGCTTTTATCTTGTTAAGCTTGTCTATGGAGATGCATTAAATCTGGCTCTGGTCTTCCATTCTGCCAGGCCCAAATCCTGGCTGCGTTGCCATGAGAACAGGAGAAGCTGCTGGATTGTGGGATGTTGTCAATTGTGAGGAGAGGGCTGCCTTCCTTTGCAAGCATTTGGCTGAAGGGGTGACACCTCCTCCAGTCCCGAGAACAACGCCCCCTCCCCCATGTCCTGAAGGATGGACTGCAAGTCCAACAAGGAATGTCTGCTTCAAGGTGGGTCAGCTTGTTTTGGAGTTGAAACTTTGGCTTGGTCAACCAGCCCTTTGAGACAGGCCAGGTCAAGAGCCAGATACTGCAGCAGCCTCCCAGCTTCTCCTCCAGGGCGAATTTGGTGCCCTTCAGCCATGACTAACCCTCCTCTGAAAAGGAAATAGACTCATAGGAAGAACAAGGAAGGAATAATAGAGAACATGGAAACTGATCATGTTCCTTTGCAGCCAGCATATATTTGGCCATTTTATCCTGATGGGTTTGTTCTCCTATGTTGGCCATGCTTTTATGAAGTAGTTGTTTTGTTTCCCCAATATGCAGATCTGCAAATGGCTCAGTCCGTTGTACTGCTTTTCCCACATAGCTAAGTTTGTTTCTGAGTGTTTTATCCTTGGGGTGGATAAGCTTCTGCTAGTTAGTGCATTTTAGGTTTGAAGTGTGCATGTATGTTGTGTTGGCTGAAGAGCCTCCTGAGCGTTCCTGATATTCCTGCAACATATAGAATGTCAACATTGTTTTGTTTATTGTGTTTTCTTTGTCTATTATGGAGGAGCAACTGTTGGGTCTTTCTGGGGATTTGATGACTAGCCCACTTGGGATAGTCACACATTTTGAGCGCTTCCTTGATGTGTTTTAGTTCTTTTTCTTTCCCATCTTTGCTGGTAGGCAGGCCTTCAGTTCAGTGGTGTAGGGCTGTGATAAGTCCCATTTTGTGTTCCATGTGTGGTGAGAATCAAAATGTAAACATTGATCTCTGTGTGGCAGTTTTAAGTAAACTTAAATGTTAAGGCTTATGTTAATATGTAAAAGTGAAAATATCAAATATAAGAGTTAAAGAGTTATTTGAAAAGATAAATAATAAGAGCCATAAGGGGAAACAAACAACGATATGTAGTTCTTGTCTTACAACAATTCACTTAACAATCCCGTTCAAAAACATGACTTATGACTATTTTCCCTTCTCCAGACTTTGCAGCATCTCCATGATGATATGATCAAAATTCAGACATTTGGCAATTGACATATTTATATGCTTGCAATAACCTAGGGTCATCTGATCACCTTTTGCAATCTTTTGACAAGCAAAGTCAATGGGGAAGCTAGATTCACTAAACAATCATGCTTCCAACTTAACAACTGCAGTGATTCACTTAACAACTTTGGGAAAAAAGGTCATAAAATGAGGCAAAACTCACTTAACATGTCTGATTTAGCAACAGAAATTTTGAGTTAAATAGTGGTCATAAGTTGAAACTATATAATGTTTATGCTTATTTGTAATGAGATATATTTCTATACACTTAGGCCTATATAGAGAACAAAGTTGAAAGGAAAACTTGGTATGAGGCATATGACTTTTGTAAAAAAATTGGAGGAGACCTGGCTTCTTTTCATACTAAACTAGAGGAAAAATTATTAAACAAACTGTGAGTATAATAAACTGCTTATATCTTAAGGCAGAAACACTCCTGGCAAAAGTATATTGCAGCGCTGAATTCATCATAATGGAATATATAACTAATATAAATTTCATAAAACTATATGTTTTCATTCCAAGGTATTTTGTATGTAGTTAAGATTTCTCTCAGAGCACTCTAATTAGAGCTCCAACTCAGTGAGGAAGAAAAAGATCATAATTTTGCTGATCATCATCATGGTTAAAAAAAAATAGAAAAGAAACTCCAGTGGGTATAACAGAAATAAGAAAGAATGGTCACAAATGTTATCCTGTACATAACTACTTAAATAAATTCCATTGTAATCCAAAGTTTTTATTCCTTCTTAAGTAGTTATCTATCATATTACAGCTATAAGAGCATATGTCATATTTAAGAGCCTACTTATTTCTGGGTGTTATTCCTTGCTGACATGCTCTATGTGAAAAAGAAAACACAGACAGAAAATTGCAGTGTTGTATTTCAACAAGACATATGCATAAAATATATTTTAATGTATTTGCTGATTGTTACATTTTAGATCCAAATCAAATTATGCCTGGGTTGGTTTGCGAATTTCAGACTCTAGCACAGGATACACTTGGACTGATGGGTCTCCTGTAAGTAAATGATAAACATGCATGCTTTATACTGCAATTGTTATCTGAAATTTCTGGCATTCTTAATATTTATGGAGTACTGCAAAGATGCTCAGCACCCCCTAGGCAGTGGCCTGCTACTGGTCATGGCCTGCTTGGAACTGCTGTAAAAGTGACAGGTGAGTGGGTGAGTGCATGAAACTTTATTTGTGCTGAACCATGTCCTTCCCTCCCCACCTCAACCACCATCACTGACTCTGTCACTGCTACTACTGTTCCACAGAGCCGGAAAGGTTTGGGGCTGGTGGAGCACAGATCTTAATAATATTTCTTGCAGTGATCTAATAATATTCTAAGTGTTAAACCAAGGGTAAAAACAAGTATGAAAAATGTTAATACAATAAGCTGTTGATATTTGACCCAATTCAGATTACTCTGACAGTTTCTCTGAGTTACCTCAGACTGCTGTTGAAAAAAGTTTTGATTGCATTGTTCATACAGAAATTGATGAACTGCCTGAAATCTTTTATCCCACATACTACTAATTTTTCCTTTATCCATTTTTGCTGGAATGACAAGACCTCCAGATAATTAAGAACAACTGAGTGGTCCTTTCCTTAAGCACCATGTTTGGTTATGGGCTAACACAACTTTGAGCTGAAGGTCAAGTATGGGATGTATTCAAATTTGTGTGTTAGGTTTGTGGCTACCGTTATTGTCCATCATTTAAACCACTTGATACTGATGGTGCCAGATGAAGTGATGCCAAATGAAGCAGATAGTCTTGCATTGCAATTAAAGAGCAGCAAAAGCAGAGGGCATGGTGGCTGACAAAGTGTCACTACCATGTCTGAGTCCCTGGAGAAAAGGCTGAAAACCTCCAAAATAATTGAGAAGCAAAACAGATTCAGAGAAAACAAAGAGCTTATTGTTGTGGTACCCAGAAGGAGGAACAATACAAGGATAATGGATCCATATTAGGGAAGAAGGAGTGAAATGAGCAAGCAACATTTCTAAGTAATGATTTACACTCCATTCCTTCTCTCTCCTAGGAGAAAATCCTCTATCAGTCTGCAGGGTAAAAGAGAGGTGACAGAGTTGACAAAGATTCTGTGCATGTGCTTGTGTGTGTTTGTGTAGGGGAGATGATGGATGCATTATTGGGTGATGGGCCAGTGCCACATGCTTTGAGGAAGAGAAGAATAGTTTGATCCAAAAATATTAGACAATTATTGTCTCCAACTTTCCTTATTTAGTTCTTTGTTACAAGGTAAGTGTTCTGTATAAAATGGTATACTCCAAACTATGCAATCTGATTGGCTAAAAGACTAAGCATTGGATTGGTTCATTAGGAACCAATCCAAAAGAGCCGCTGAAAGGCAGCAAAGTTAAATAACTGCCATTGGCTACAAGCCGGAGGCAAGCCTGTATAAAAGGCTGCTGCGGCTTCAGCCAAACTGTTCTGTTACTGTTGCTGACTTCAATAAAGACTTTGTCGGAACCCAGTCTACCTCACATTTTTCTGGATGGAACACTGGCAACGAAGGTGGGATCGTCCTAAACGCAAGACCGAGCACGCGGCAGAAAGAATTCCAGACTAAAGTAATGGCTGGGAATACCGGGCCGCCAGCACCCTTCAATCCCAACGAAGAGGATTGGAAGTCATACGTAGACCGTTTCCTGATGTTCTTAGAGAGCAATGAAATGGAAGAGATCTCAGACCAGTGGAAGAGGGCTATATTCCTAACGCATTGTGGACCAACTGTATTTAAAATGGCCAAAGCATTGGCGAAGCCCAGAGACGTGAAACAAATGACCTGGTCTGAACTTCACCGAATGTGAAGTTCACTACGCACCAGTAGTGTCAAATCTCATCAAGCAGCACGAATTCTACAAAAGGGACCAGAAGGAAGGCGAAACCATCGCTGACTTCGTGGCAGCTCTCCGACAACTGGGGGGAGCTTGTGAGTTCCTGAACTTAGATGAAGCCATGCGAGATCGAGTTGTCCTAGGTCTGAGAGACTCTAATTTACAAAGTAAACTACTAAATAAACCCAATATCACAGTAGCTGAAGCGATCGCAGAAGCCACAGCAGCAGAAGCTGCGAAAAAGTCAGCGGCCACTATGAAGCAAATGAACTCAAATAATGACATGATGACCCTATCCAGAGGAAAGAAGCAAGCTCCCACCACAACTCATCATGAAGAATTTGACAGTCCATCAGAAACGGAAGATGAGGACAATGAGGTCCATCGCCTGTATGCCAACAAAAAAAGGCGTGAAAAAAGAAATTGGCGGGAATGCGCTGGCTGCGGGGGAAACCACCCTCGAGCCGATTGCAGATTCCTTGATGCCATCTGCTGAGCTTGCAAGAAGAGGGGACACATCGAAAAAGTCTGCAGGAATCAAAAAAATAAAAGCCCAAACAGACGCAGTAACTCCCCACTACCAGCTGAAGCAAAGCAAGCCAAAAAGAAATGGGAGTGCAACAAACAAACCGGCAACCGAGAAAATACCCATCAAACTGTCACTATTGGAAGCACCCAGACGGAAAACGGGAGAAAAGTCAAAATTGTTGTAAAAATTGAAGGAAGCCCCTGCGAGATGAAAGTCGACTCAGGATCCTTCCTGTCAATGGTGTCTTGGAACACAATCAAATGGCTGGTTCCAAACATCAAATTAAAAGAACTCCAGAAACAAAAATTAACTCTAAGAGACTACCAAGGAAACTGAATCCCTGTGGTAGGTCTAGGACATTTCCGAGTCACATACAAGCAGCACACTGAAGTCCTGCCTCTAACCATAGTCGGCCAGGACTGCACCAGCCTCCTGGGCATCGAATGGTTTGCACCATTGGGCATCGGAATGACCGGGGTGAGCCGAGTAGCCACAACCGACTGGGAAGAGATCCTGATACACAAGTTCCAGGATGTCTTTGACGGCACCTTAGGCAGGTACCAGGGGACCCCAATTTCCTTTTGTTTAGACCCTCAGGTAGCACCTAGAAGATTAAAAGCCAGATGAGTCCCCTTTGCTTTAAAGGCCAGAATTGATGAACAGTTAAATAAATTAATTGAGCAAGGGGTCATAGAACCAATTGACCATGCTAGATGGGAGACACCAATAGTAACACCTGTTAAACCTGATGGGTCGGTATGCATCTGCAGAGACTACAAGGCTACCCTGAACCATGTGTTGCTACAAAGCGCATACCCTGTGTCAATCGTGCAACATTTACTGCACTCGCTAGGGAGAGGAAATTTTTTTGCCAAGCTTGATTTAGCCCAGGCATATCAACAGCTTCCAGTAGACCCAATAACAGCCAAGGCACAGACAACAGTAACTCACAGAGGGGCATTCAAATGTAACAGACTTCAATTTGGAGTGAGCGTTGACCCAGGCGTTTTCCAAAGCCTTATGGAACGCCTATTAAATGGAATTAAAGGGGTCGTGCCATATTTTGATGATGTCCTAATTTCAGCTAAAAACACGACCCAATTAGAGAAAAGACTGAAAGTAGTGCTAACAAAATTTAGAGAATCCGGCCTGAAAGTCAAAAAAGAAAAATGCTGTTTAATGACTGATTGCGTCGAATTTTTGGGGTATTTAATTGACGGCGATGGTATACACCTTACAGAAAAAAAAGTCAAGGCTTTTAGAGATGCACCACAGCCAAAAAACAAAATGGAGTTACAAGCATTTTTGGGTCTTCTATAACGTATTCCTCCCTCACAAAGCAACGATAGCTGAACCATTACATCGTTTATTGGATAAGAAAACTAGTTGGACTTGGGGGCATAGAGAACAAAAAGCATTCCAAGGCATAAAAAATCTGTTAACCTCAGACATCGTTCTTATTCAGTTTAGTAACACACTTCCATTGACGGTCACCTGTGACACCTCACCATTTGGAGTCAGTGCCATCCTGAGCCACCAAGTGCCTGACGGGAGAGAGGCACCCGTCACCTTTTACTCGAAAACATTTTCTAAAGCGGAATGCAACTATAGTCAACTAGACAGAGAAGCTATAGTCAACTAGACAATTGTCGCCGGAGTTAAACATTTTCATGAGTATGGGAGTATAAACATTTTCTCTATGGGAGAATGTTTTCAATCATAACTGACCATAAACCACTACTAGGAATTTTGGTGGGAAACAAACCCACACCGAACATTTTATCTCCCCAAATGACTAGATGGTCAGAATTCCTAGCAGCGTACTCCTACACTTTGATACATCGACCCGGGAAACAGATCTCCCATGCAGACGCGCTAAGTAGAACACCGCTGCCAATGACGGAAGAAGACCCAGTGCCAACGATTACCACCCTGCAGATAGAAACCTGCCCCAAGCTACCAATATCTGCACATGATGTTGCCAGAGCAACCGCTAAAGACCCAGTGACTGCCCACATTTTAAATTGGGTAGGTAAAGGTTGGCCGGAAAACCAAAAAAACTGAAAACTTTAAACCTTTCCGGACCAGACAGACTGAACTGTCAATACAAAAGGGGTGTTTATTGTGGGGTGGTCGGGTGGTAATTCCTTCCAAATTACAAAATAGAGTTTTGGGTATGCTTCATGAAGGCCATCCAGGCATCGTGAAAATGAAAAACTTGGCTAGGAGCTATGTATGGTGGCCTGGCCTAGACAGAGATATTGAGTACTGGGGTGCCACATGCAATAAATGCCAGAAAACTAGGCCATCACCACCATAAGCTCCTATAAGGGATTGGGAGACCCCACGAGGCCCCTGGTCTCAGATCCATATTGACTTTGCGGGTCCGACCAGGGGGCATACATTCTTGATTGTTGTAGATGCATACTTGAATTGGTTAGAAGTCGCAGTAATGTCATCTACAACAACCGACACCGTTATAAAAAGCTAAACAAACTATTCGCGACCCATGGGTTGCCGGACATCCTAGTGTCCGACAATGGGCCACAACTGACCGCGATACAATTTGAACAATATCTAGCCTCTTTAGGCATATGCCATACACTAACCATGCCAGCCCACCCGGCGGCAAATGGTAGGGTTGAGAGAATGGTCAGGTTTACCAAGGAGGGTTTGGAGAAAATGGACCCAGGGGATGTCCAGGATAAAGTGGACCATTTACTCACCCTCCAACATATCACCCCCAGAACTGTAACTAACAAAAGCCCGGCAGAATTATTAATGGGGAGGAAACTTAGATCACATTTGGATAGGTTACATCCAAATTACAACTTTGAGAAACCCCCTGACTCCTCCAGCCGTTTCCACACATTTGAAATCGGCGACCTAGTCTATGCAAAGAACTTTACCGGGGACCCTCTATGGCTTCCAGCCACAATCACACAAATAACAGGCTCCCGGTCCTACCGTCTGACCGTAGACGATGGCAGGGAATGGAAGCGGCACATAGACCAACTTCGTTCCCAAAATGTTGAACGAAATAACCCCGCGCAACCTACAACAATAAAAATCGACGAAAACAAAACCAAAGTGTGTGGGGGGGGAAATACAAGAAAATAATACTGAAGGAAAAAACGAACTGTTAAAAATAAACCCAGAACATCTAACCAATCAAAAAGAGCAAAAAGAACACTTACGGTTAGATGAAACTGGCAGAAATAATCCACAGGAAGAGGAACCCGTCTTGGAAGGGGCCAGCAAAGCCAGCTCGACCTGCCCGGGAAAACCAGGAGGGAGCGGCAAAACCACCGGCCTGTGCAACTCAAGCAGTAGCAACCTTGCTGACTCACCCTTCCAGGCAGTTCCATGGAGAAGAGCTGGAGAGACAGCAATCCCATCCGAACCGCTCGAAGTCTCCAGCAAGAATTCAACGCGCAAGTCAAGTAGAGTCAGAAGAAGCCCCAGCTACCTGTGCGACTACGTCACCCACGTAGGACTAAACTAAGGGGGGAGGGGTGTTCTGTATAAAATGGTATACTCCAAACTATGCAATCTGATTGGCTAAAAGACTAAGCATTGGATTGGTTCATTAGGAACCAATCCAAAAGAGCCGCTGAAAGGCAGCAAAGTTAAGTAACTGCCATTGGCTACAAGCCGGAGGCAAGCCTGTATAAAAGGCTGCTGCGGCTTCAGCCAAACTGTTCCGTTACTGTTGCTGTCTTCAATAAAGACTTTGTTTGTTGGAACCCCGTCTACCTCGCGTTTTTCCGGACGGAACAGTAAGAAACCTTTGAACAAATTAATTACATGGAACAATTTCAGTGCAGCTTTAGGACTGAAACTGAGACATATTTATGCATGACTTTGGCATTTTTATGAATGACTTTGGCAAGGCCATGATGGGGAATTGCAATCTTGTTGATATTATTTGATTTCTCTGTGGTCTTTAATTACCATCAACTAAGGTATCTTTCTGCATCATTCTTGGAGGACTCAAATGAAGAATACTCTATTGCCATGATCCTTCTTTCTGAAGGAGTTATTCCAGTTGGTGTATGTGTGTGCATGTGTGTGTGAGTTTAAACTCTAAGTCCTGGATTAGGGTCTGATACCTTCCCCACTTCTATTTAGCATATATCTGCAATTGATGGAGAATGTGATCCATCAACACAGGGTTAAATATCATGAATAAGTTACACACAATTTCATAGCCTTTGATTGAATACCACATTTTCCAGAAGTCTGGAGGTTATTATGTTCTGGCAGGGGATGAACATCCAATTTATTTATTAAATTTATATGCCACTCATGTTAATGATCAACTACTCTGAGTGACTTACAAAATGGTAAAAAGATTAATATAAAATTTTTAACTGAGAAGACTTAAATAAGATTTTAGGGATCTTAATCCCAGCACAATGAAGCAATTTGGAATTAAACCAATTGAGTGCAGAGCTTACTATCTAGTTATAGATGGAATCATATTCCCTTGTTTCATACTATTGTCCTTCTTGGCTCATGGATATTGATTGAGATACATGAGGCAGTTATAACAAGGACGGACTTTTGCACAACTCCGCCTAGTGTGTCATTTACAGCTTTCTTAGAATGGGAGACATTATATGGTATTCACAGTCACACAAATCCTGATCTCTCATTTGGATTACTGAAGTGTGCTGTACATGGGACTGCCTTTAAAGACCACACAGAGGACTTTATCCAAAATGCAGCATCTCAGGGAGCAATGAGTGTGTCATTTGTTCTATTTTCCAAGTGTTAAAACTGATGGCTTTTAGACAGTAAATATGTAAGTGTATTTTAATTTTTACTACAGGTAAACTATGAACCAGTTTTTACTTTGTTTTCCGATGAAAGTAAAAAATGTAGAGCGATATGCGGACCTATTGGATCCTGGAAAGCCGCACTATGTGATCGGGTTTTTGATTGGATTTGTCAAATTACAAGAGGTAATATGCTTTTTATTCTCAAGTAATTTCTTCAGAATAACAGGGTTGGAAGAGATCTTAGAGGTTGCCTGTTCAAACTCCCTTCTGTATTGCCCAACTCTCTCCCAAATAATGTAATATGATATGATTCTGCTTCAATTTTTTTGTAATAAAAATATTTGTTTTTGTAGGTTCAGCTTTAAATCCAGAACCAAGCAACACATTTGGTACGTTGGACAATTTAATATCAAAAATAATATATAACATATGTATTAACATGTCTGTACATTTTGTTTAGTTTGATTTGAATCTGGCTACTTTGAGCAAAATCTGGTTATATGGTGTAAAGAAGCATTCCTAAAATATGGTTTAGTGAATGGTTAAATTTGTAAGCAAACCAATTTCTAAGAGCACTGAAGAAAGACAGATATTGGCTCTGAATGGCTTTAAAACTATAGACATTGTGATTCCCTTTAAATGAAAAGTAGATGCCATTGACTGACCTCTTCACAGGCAATAATTGAGTAGGGGCTTCCCAAGGATATGTAGAAATATGTCTATAACCAAAGGGTTATATGTAGAAATATGTCTATAACCAGACTAAAAAGTAGGGAATTTTTATATCTATAAAAATTATTGGAAATGTTTATAAACTTTCCCAAATATACTAAGCTTTGATTGCATTTGATAATGATTTGATTGAATCAAGTGATCTGAGCAATTGCATAAGACAACAACCCACTTCTTTCTCCAGATTGTTCTGAAAATGAATTAAAATGGCCTCCTGGTTGTTTTACATTGCTTTGTCTTGCAGTCTCAATTGTTTTAACATTGCTTTGTCTTGCCGTCTCAACTTCTTGGGTTGGCTTCTGTGTTTGCTGGAACATTTGCATAGAAGCCTCTTCCAACTATTGGAAGCACTCAGTTTGAAGTCAGTTTGCTAACTGTAATATGAATGTGTTTTTGGGGTATGCAGGTTCATATTCAGAAGACCTTGGAGGGAGAACTTTGACTAAAGTACAACATAGAAACTTCAAGTGACTGCTTCAAGTTACTGTTTGCTTTGTGATATTGTGGAATAGATGCAAAAGGACTGCCCAGATATATATATTTCTTCTATTTCTTCTTTTGTAGATTATATTTATAAAAAAATTGAGGATGGCTGGATTGAATTTGAAAACAATGAGTATTATTTCAGTAATACAACAATGCCTGCAGAAAAAGCCCGGAGATTCTGCAAACAACATCATGGTGATCTTACTACCATTGAGAGTCAAAAGGAAAAAATGTTTTTGTGGAAATATGTAAGAAATATATGCAATAATTACCTACGAAAAATAAGTGGCTTCAAAACATTTATGTGTGTGGATGTATATCTATGTATATGTATAATGTGTATGTGTGTGCACACATTTAGAGTGCGCACACTCTAAATGTTCCCATGGTTTTCACCTAATTAAAAGTAAAAGTTTTTTCCCCTTTCCCCAATCAGTCACATGGTCCAATCAGAGTGCAATCCGGTTGCTTGGTAACAGCACTCCTTTCTTCAGCCACTTGTGGGAATGTCCTTGGCTCACATGGGAAACTATTTTGTTTTGGCTACAAAACCCCAGGTATCACTATTCTCCCTCCCTATCCCTCATCTCAATTGTGGCAACACCGGAGCCTCAAAATGACCTCAGTCAGACGAGCTTCAAAGTTGACAGTGTGTGTATGATATGACATCCAGAACTTTTCAGAAACTGAAGAATTTCTTTTAGACTTTTGTATAAAGTATGTATTATGGTGGCCATTAAATCTAACAAAACTGGATGTTTAGTGTAGTCAACTTAGTTGGAAATAAATTATTTCAAGAATATGATAGGTTAAATGTTACCTTTTTACTCAAATGAATTTTCAAGTACCACATTGTTAAAAAGCAGAACATATTTCAAAATTATGTCATTTATTTTGGGTTTAGTTGCTTCTATTCAACCTGATTTGCAAATAATATTTTAAATTATACATAGTGTTTGACAAATGTACCAGTACTAGGAAAGATTCTATCATATTTTGGATTATTGGTTCTGCTGCTCTAAACCAGGGGTGTCAAACTTGTGGCATCATGTGACATATTGTGACTTTTCCCCTTTGTTAAACTGGGGTAGGTATGGCCAGCACATGACACATCTGCGGGCTGCAAATTTGACATCCCTGCTCTAAACAATAGATGAATTAGATTCATTGATATGCTATGTTATTATTTTATATTAAAGCAGAAAATAACTATTTTATTACCTTTTCTTCTTTTATATTTTAGGCTATCAACTATGGAATTTATTACGATTCCTATATTGGTTTAATTTTGAGTCTTGACAAAAAGTTTGGGTAGGTGAACAAAATATACAAATGATGATGATGATGTCCATTCAATAATGTCCAACTGGCAATTCTATGGGCTGGGTCTCTCCATGTCTTCCAATCTTATACTACTTTCAGTTGTTCTGTACACTGGCTGGTGTCAGTTTCGATAGTGTTCAGCTGCTGTGTTCTTTGGAAGGTTGGTTTCCTTTAACCATTAACTCTTCCAAATACTCTTTGTTCCTCTAGTGAATTTCCCTGCATGAAATGACCAAAATAAGTGAGATGAAGTTTGTGATTTTGCATTCTGGAGATGTCTGCTGTTATGTACTCGAGTACTTGCTTTGGAATATGGAGAATTCTGCCTTTTCCAGCACAAGGGCTCAGAGCCAATTTTCTTCCTGTCTTGCTTTTTTAAGGTCCAACTTTCACAAACATAGGTAGCTATGGAGAACATAATAAAATGGATGAACCTACATTTGATTGCCAGGCTGATTGCTATTGCATATTTGACTCATATTCATCATTGCTGTGTGACCCAGTTCAAACCAACATTTTATTTCTGGGCCTCATCCATTGCTTAGGGTGATCTGTGATCCTAGGAAAGCGATTTGTTTTTTTCATGCATTCTATCTCTTCACCATCAATTTCTATTTTGATATTTCCATTCTTTGCAGTGGTCATGAGCTTGGTCTTTTTGATGTTCAGAAAGAGATCACTTTCTGATTTGATTTTCTTGATTATCATCACCATTGATAACATCATCATCAGGTGCACAGGATATATAAAAATGAAATTATTTTTACAGTAAAATGGAATAAATATGAATAAGGAAGATTTTGTTAAGTTCCTAGCCAACATTTGTTGAAAACTAGAGTTTGACAGGGATCTCTGTTTGCAATGCTTTTATTGTGGAACATAATTTATCATAATTAGAACAATTAATCAGTGGAATGACTTGCCTCTAAACGTTGTGGATGCTCCAACACTGGAGTTTTTAAGAAGAGTTTGGAAAACTATTTGTTTGAAATGGCATAGGCAGGGGTAGGGAACAATGGCCCTTTTATGACTTTTGAACTTCAACTCCCAGAATTCCTAAGCTAGCCATGAACCAAGGAAGTGGTTCACCAAGGAATGTGCATGTAGGCAGGTTGTGAATCTTCCATGCTCTCAACAGACCATTACAAGATTTAACAATAAAAATTCCAGCCATTAGTAAACAAAATTAATATTAGCTTCAGGGGCTGTACATTTTCACAAACATTTAACTGTATCCAACAGTTCAGGGTGTCCTAGCAAATGTGTACTGATCAGCGGTGGCCTTTTAGGCTGGAACGTCATTCTTGTTTTCAATGGTGCTAAAGGGCATCAGAAGGCTTTTGGAATGGATGGTGCTAAGGCATTTGCCTGGATTGGAGTCTGCATTTGACCATCACTGACAATTCCTATGATCCCCCATTCTGGTGGAGATTTGATGGCCACTGGACCATCTATGGGGCCACCAACTAATTCGGAGAAGAGAAAAGTGCATTGGGCATTATTCCCCAGCAAGAGTAGGATATCAGCCTCTGGATCTAGAGCGGGAAAATAATGAGCCAGGTGCTGTAGGTGAGGCATGCTATTTATGACCTCAGGTGTCACGATCTGACTGCGGTCGTTCGGTACCCCATCACACTCAAACACGGGCAGTAGTGGGAATTGGGTACTTCCATTCAATGACTCTATGCAAAGTCCAGTAGCTCTCCTCCCCACCATGCTTCTTGGTCCTTGGCATGTTGATACAGTGAAGGGAAGTTTGGCCTGTTCCACCTCAAAAAGGTTGAAGAATGTGGGTCTGGCCAGGGTGCAGGTGCTTTGAGTGTCTACCCGCACATATATTTTCATGGCATCTTCAGGGCGTCCTTCAGGGTATACTTTGGCTAAGCAAATGGGAAGACACAAACGAGGGTGTGGTGAGTCGGCACATAGTGCTGTGCAGTTGACACTCATGCTTGGTTTTGGTCGCGGTTTGTCAGTCTGCCGAGGTGTTTCTGTGGTACAGTAAGGCTCCTTGTTCGAAGGAGGGTTGCGAGATAGCTGCCATAGTGGCTCAGCATTTGGATGCAGCGTGGTCGGGTGCTGGTCTTTTTTGCAGATGTGACATTGCAGATGTGACATTGATTGTGCAGTATTTGGACAAACGTTTGGATTTGCAACACTTGTAGCAGTATTGGTACTCTCTTAGCAATTCTTTTCAGTGGGTCAGTGATTTTGCTGCAAACCCAGTGCAGCTGTTCAGCGAGTGACAAGTGTTGTGCATAGGAAAAACTGTATTCTCCTTGTGTTCGGAGATCTAACTTGGATTGTATCTGAGGAGTTCTCTCCTCAACTGTGTGTGGATGAGGAGTTGATCTCGGTATTAAGGACAACCATGAAGGGTCTTTTCCTGGTAGTGTGCATAGGGCCTGAGGGCGATATATGGTTGCTGTTGTATCTTCTGTTATTAGGAGGACTAACAGAGCTGCCTGGAAGGCTATCTTGCTTTCCTCAACACAGTCTTCATGTTCCTTGTGAAACTCTTCAAAGTATTGAATGTATGTTAGGAGTTTGGGTCACCCAGTCTTGACTGGATGGACCTGAGGTTGTTGTCATGAGAAAAAGGCATCTAGATCATCTAGCAATGTACGGAGTTTCTCAGGGGGGGCAGATTATGTATTGGGGCATCACAGATCTTCTCAAGCTTCACCCATGAGTCTGTGTAGTGGTGATATTGCTGTTGCCAGTCCTTCTTCAAGTGTTCTTCCATGGATTCGGTAAGCTTCTTACTCTTTCTGAAGTTGTAGGCTTTTGGAGGTATCATGGCTTCTCCATAGGGTTGGACATCTAAAGGCGGTTGTTGGGATCCAGGCTCCACATTTACAACAAGGGTGGGTGGAGGATTCGGGTTGTCTGATACCTCAGAGACATCTGTCATGGCTGAGGAAGTTGCAATGCTTCAAATTGGCAAAAGGTGACTTTGGAAAAAATTACTGGTTTTCCATGCAATCCCTTTTTTGTACTAGGGTGCACTGCAAGCAGGTAGCAGAAAGTAGAATTGCTGCTGGATTTTAATACTTGAGCACATAGGTGGCACTGCAGAGTCTGGGCAATGATAGCACAGCACATAGTATGGCTGCTTCCAGGGTGTGTAGTGAGCTTGCAACAGAAAGGGGCACTAGAGGTTGCATTGCAAAGTCTGAAGACTAGAGGGCTGAATGCTGAAATATGTGTCACGTAGTCTGAAGACTTGAGGGCAGAATGCAGAAATATGCCTATAAGTGTTGAGGGTCAGTAAGACACTGTTGCTACGCCCATGTTAGGTTGCAGATACTCTTGGGACCTTTGAATTAAGTTGATTAAGTGGTACACAATAGTTTCAAAAAAAGGGATTGTCGTTGGATAATCACTCTGGTCAAATTGAATAAATTGTCCACAATAGTTTCAAAGGGAGTTATCATTGGAGAAACACTCTGGTCAATGTTTGAGAAACTGTGTTAAAAAAATCAAAGTTTGGGAAATTTCTTCTTGACCGCCAGATGGGGTTGTAGGCTGATTTACCAAGATGTGGTGTTGCCCATTAGGAGAGGGGTAGTTGGATCTCAAAGGTATTTAATCCTTACTCGATGGAAGAGAAATCAATCAAACAAGTACAACAGTTATTTGCAGTCCTTGTTATGTTTATAATTTCATGAGCATAGAAATAAGATGGATAAACTGTGTGCTTCATGAGGGAAAGAGAATTGCTTTTGTTCACAGGGCTTACTTGCTGGATATTTGATTTATAGCCCAATAACACCGGTCAGAGAAGGTTTTACAGCCTGCATTGTAAATGGCAGGAGGCCTCATGGCAAAGCTGGCTAAGATAGAGGAAAACACATCCTTTGTCTTTACTCCAGGGCACAAGCTAGTTTGGTAAATTAGTTTTTGTAGAGTTAGCTCAGGGAGAGATAAAATAAAGCTGCTTGTCTGTCCCTTGGAAGATGAGAAGTTTGCTTTCTCTTTTATTATTTAAAATGAGTCTTTGAAATAGCAGGAAGAGAAGTTGAGCAGAGAAGAGGAGTGGGTGGGTCAGAAAGTACTTTGTAGCATGTGGGGAACTCCAGCCCCTCTCACCATGCAAACAGCATGTAGAGAGTTTAAGACAAAGGGGTCTGTCTCATGGCAGGCCGTTTTTATGGTGATGAGGTATTTTAATGACTGACTTCCTGTGGAAGCTTTTGGTTGGAATGGCTAGCTAGATGCAGTCTTTGTCTCAGAAGGAAAAAGGAAGAAAAAAAGGAGCAATTATCGTCAGTTGCTGAGAATGGTAACTTCAAGTACATTTGAAAAAAAAATTGTAGGTAGTAACTGGGGAGAAGCAGGGCAGATGGGTAAAAACTGGCTCTTGCACAAAAGGGGAGGGGGTTTCTTGCCCTTCCCTGTAATTCAAACTGAGGCACAGAACTTAGCATTGTACATTCACTCCTGGCTTCAATATTATCTTGCTTTATTATAAATCCAAAATTAACAAATTTATTCTGATGGGTTAGGATTCATCTTTCACTTTTCTGTCTCATGCACAGAGGTGGATTTGTAGCTGTGCAAATACAGACAAATAAATTCCACAAAACATCCATAACAAAGTACATTTATTGGTACATCAGGTATCTTCATAAGTCACATTTGTGATGAAGTTCTTCTATAATGACCACATTTGTATATCATCCTTGCAGGTGAAAGATGGTAATCTCCTAACCCATCTTGTAGTGGTAGAAAGTAGTGCTATTAGCTCATGAGTCCAGGCAAAAATGGAGGGAAACCTCCCCCAACCCCTCGAGGGTCAATTTAGTGACCAATCAGGATTACACATGTGGCCACGTGACATGAACTACATTTCCCAGGATACCTTTAATACATTTACCATGCTGCATTCACTTAAGGGTACAGCTCATAATTCCTAAGTAACTATCCAATTCTCATAGACTGGCTGCGACAGCACAATCTAGATAATTGACAATCTGATATTGTATGCTTTAATACATACACTGGTCTACAAACTTTGGGAAATTATCAACCTCTGGGATAAAATGTGTTAATTTTACATATTTTGATTGGATGAATTAGAAAACAGGTGATAAATGTGATAGTTGGCTAAAGTTTTCAATATATTTCACAATAAAGATTTATACATAGGCGAGTATATTTGCTTACAAGAGAGAGAGGAGTCTAATAATCATGACGCCTTGTAACTTCTCGACAAAGTACAGTAAAACAATAAAAATGGAAGTGTATAAACTTATCTGCACTTTGAGAACTTCAGGGCAGATGAAAAACACATGGAAAATTTTCTTAGATCCTATAAAGCACTTGGTACAAACATGTCATTGAAAATTAACTTCTTACACTCGCATTTAGACTATTTCTCTTAGAACTGGCGGGCAGTGAGTAATGAGCATGGGCAGAGATTCCACCAGGATATCAAGGAAATGAAAAAAAGATACCAAGGGAAATGGAGTCCCTCCATGCCTGCCTTTACTGCTAGAATCTCCCCAGAGATGATCCTACTGCAGTTCACAAGAGCAAAGCCCCAAAGTGCAGTTTAAGCCCATGTCACACTGGCCAACAGATGCAAAAAGGACACAGCGGACGAGCAAAATGTTCCATCCGTTGTTATCCGCTCTCAAAAGGGGCAAAAATTTGCATAACCGGAGCGGATAACACGGACGCGGGGAGGACGCAGGGCAGATGCAAAGCGGATGCGGAACGGAAGCCCAGTGGATGGAAGCAGATGGGAGTGGATGGGAGTGGGTGGCACATCCGCAGGGCTTCCAGGGGGCCTCAGCGAAGCAGACGCGGAATGGAAAGAGCGGATGCAGAGCAGACGCCGAATGGATGAAGTGGATGCAGAGCGGAAGCCTAGCAGATGCACAGCAGAAGCCTAATGGATGCCTGGCGTTCACTGCGCATGCGGGGAGGATGCATTGCATCAGCCCCGTGGATATAATGGAAGCAGCTCGGAAGCAGGTCGCCATTCAGAGGAAAGACCTGCTGCCGGACGGATTGGCTGCATTGCCTGCCCTGCCTGCATGTCTGCCTGCCAGCCTTTCTGCCAGCCTTGCTACCAGCCTCGCTGCCAGCCTTGGTGCCTGCCTTCCTGCCAGCTTGTTGTACAGTCCGTCCTCTGCTCTTCTGGTGAACCATCTTCGGACCCAGACTCTTTTTGGGTGGCTCCTTTTCTTCTCGCAGTAGTGTTCACAGAGCCTGCAGATGGCTTCGCACTGTTGCAGAATGATGGTGGCTGCCGAAAGGACTTTGTTACAATCCACGGTGGACATGACTGGATACTGTGGATGAGCAAGAGGCAGATGAAGGCTGCAGAGGTCTGCACCGCTGAGCTGCTGTTCTGAAAATGAGATGCAGGCGAGTTGCTCCCTCTTTTTAAAGGCAGTATAGGTTTTCCGCTAGGCATCCTCTAGGCATCCTCTAGGCATCCTTAATATCTGAGATAGGTCCCCTCTGTGAACGTTTTTTCCGTTTTAAACGCTTTGTTTCCATTCTGCATCCGCTAGGCATCCGTTCTGCATCCATTCCGTGTTCCGCTTCCTCCCTGCGTCCAGGCAGATGCGAGTTGCGCGGATGCACAGCGGACGCCAAGCGGATATAGCGGATGCGTAACAGATGCAGAATGGATGCCTAGCGGATGCGTAGCAGATGCAGAATGGACGAACTGGATACATTTTCCGCACAAAAGTTTTAGGCAGCCCAAAACTTTTGGAGCGGATGAAACGTCCATAAATGGATGCTGGACGGATAGAGAGGAAGCCAAACGGAGGCAGTGAGTACATCACATTTTTGAACGGATGGCAAGCTTTTTGTCCATTTTACATCCTCTTTGCATCCGTTGGTTCAGTGTAACATGGGCTTTAGATAGTGAATAATGATAGAACCTTTTCATTTAATTTGATTTTAGAGCTTGTCAGTTTTTCATGCAAAAAGCATGAAAAATGTTCATGAAAAATGAATGAAAAATGTTCATGAAAAATGAATGAAAAGTTGTTATTTATAAATTTATAATGGTTGGTGTGGCACTATTCTCATTGCTGTATCATATTTTGCAGAAAAGTTATGGAGCATAATCACACACCCCTCTTGTAATTTTGATTTATTTTGAGGCAATTTTGACCTGAAGCTATATCTTGGAACCAAGAGCCAATTAACACTAAGGACTTAATTTTCCTTTGTTAGGAACGCATTCTGGTAAAATTAAGCCTTCCAAAGTTTTCTCCTTGTTGACCAGTTCATATTGACCATTTATTCAGCAACTTTTCAAAGTTAGAATGTCACTGAATAAGGGAATTAACAACTAATCCTCAAAGTTCTGGTTCTCATAGTGCTTCCATGGAAACATGAAGAAAATTGGGTCCCTTGGCAAGCAACTTGTCCTTGGACCAGTTGCAGCATCCCATAGTCATGTGTTCACCATTGCCAACCTTCTGAGCTAGCTTCCCACAAAAAAACTCAATGGTAAAGCCAGCAAGGAAAGTCTTTGATCTCTAATAGCTCTGACAAGTCTCTACACTTCCCTACCTTCTGGCCAGTCATGTCTTTGGTCACACACAGTGTGCCTTTTTCCCCTTTTTGCTCACTTTCACCTGTGCCCTCATTTTCTGGAGCTTCCTGTGCTCACATATGCACACATTCACCAGCATTTTTCTTGAACCTTCCTGTGCAAGCACATATGCATGCACTCACTAGTGATATTCTGTGACAGCAGACAGGTACATAACAACCAAAGTCTTATTTTCCAACCTCCCTCACTCACATACACGCGCTCCACATCCTCTTTTCCCTGCCTTTCTGCAGTACAGATAAATGCTTGCATGCACCTTGAGTCCTGCTTTTGTGGCCTCTCTGTGCTCATACATATAGATGCACTGTCCTTTCCCACCAGCCTTCCTGTACTTGCATATACCTCTACATCCATTTTTTCTGGATTCTGTGAGATCATGGTCAACTCAGGTATGGCTTGTAGCCGGCTTCCTAAGGCTTTCCCAATTCTCATGCGGTATCCTACTGCTACCTTTTTGTCCCACTTAATAATTTGTCTGAATTGGGATGACAATCGCAATTGGGACTACCTGGATTGCCATTGCTAAGCAATGAAATCACATGTCATCACACTTTGCAGCCACAGTTCTTAGAGACAGCAATTCCAGTTCCAATTTCCACCATAACTCAAGGACTATCTGTAATTTCTCAATATTTGTTAGCATGCCATACCATTTTGGTTACAGTCTTTCAGTTACTATTGTTTTACATTGTCAATATTGGTGGGAATATGTCCTAGCCTTGAAACAGCTCTTCTTGATCTTCCAACAGTTGTTTTGAGCTCAGAGCATCATAGATGATGTTAGGTTGTAGGTGAGAGATACGTAGGAGACTCCAAATGGTTAATTTCTTTATTTCATCATTCAGAACAAGAACAGCAGCCATGGCAGCTCCTTTTACATAAGAGCTGCTTGTGGCTACAACCAGTGACAGCTCTTTAAATTTCCACCATTTCGGACCAACCAATCAGCGGTGGCTTATGTAAATATCTAACAGCCCTCCCCACCTGGTCTGGTCCACCCAATCCTGTCCCACCTAGTGCACGTAATCATGTAGATAGGTGGGACTCTTATGGGTGCAACTGGATTTCTGCAGTTCAGTCATTGGTTGGTCTCTGAGTTGTTCAGTTGGACCTGTTGTTTCTCCTGCTCCCTCCAATAGGAACTCCTGGAACCTTCTAAGTGGGGCAGCCATTTTATCTCCACTAGATGCTGCCCTTTCGCTTTCTCTCCAGGCCTGTTCCTGCCTCGTGTGTCCAGTAAGTGTCTGCTATTTCTGCTATTTCTGTTATTTCCATTTGGTGCTTTTGGTGCTATTCTTAGCTGTTGAGATTGTGATTCGTTAGTCGTTAGGGCCTGTTCTATGTTATATACTGTTTGGAAAAGGTCACTCCCTTTGTCTCTATTTATGTCCATGTTCCCCCTTGTCCCTCATGTTCTTAGTTGGTCTATGTGTCTTCTCCAGCTTCAGCCATCTGTTGTGTTGACCCTGTAAGATCGGAGCCCTGTTACTTGGGTCACCTTCGCTAGTACCCATAGAGACTCCCCTGTTAGGTTTTTGGATTGCCCATTTGGAACGTCTGGTATTTGCTGGATGAATCTAGGGGTCTGTCTGTATTGTATGTGGAGTGTAATCTGTCTAAGGCTGATCTCAACTTTTTTCCCATGAGTAGTTTAGGCGGGCTTTTATTTGTTGTCGTGCTGGATGTTATGTGCTATATGCTTAATAATTTATCTATTTTCGCTTGCATGTCCCCTGGCCCCAGTTTCTGGAAGGTCTCTTTCATGTATCGGACCATGAGTTCTGCTTGTCCATTCATCGACAGATATACAGGTGCCAATAAGGCATGCTGTATCCCATTCTGTGCTAGAAAACCTCAAACTGAGTGGCTGTGTACTGGGGCCCATTGTCAGATACAATTATGTCCAGCAGGCCGTGTGTGGCAAATAGTTTTCTTAGGTTTCTAATGACTTCCTCTGTTGTTGTGGACTGCATGATGCTGACTTCCAGCCATCTAGAATATGCATCCACTATGATAAAAAATGTGTGTCCCTTTTCTGGCCCCGGAAAATCCATATGTACCCTTGACCAAAGTCCCCTTGGTGTTTCCCACTCATGATTGGGTGCCGTGGGTGGTGCTGGCTGTTTTCTTGGCAAATCCTGCATGCTGATACCCATGCCTCTATTTCC
This sequence comes from Laticauda colubrina, assembly GCA_015471245.1. Classification (NCBI taxonomy): domain Eukaryota; kingdom Metazoa; phylum Chordata; class Lepidosauria; order Squamata; family Elapidae; genus Laticauda; species Laticauda colubrina. Next base: position 651,937 of record BLBF01000043.1, on the reverse strand, counting down.
TTATCCATCCCTGGCCTCCATACATATCTCCTTGCCAGGGATTTCATTCTCACTATCCCCGGATGCCCCGCATGCAATATTTCCATTATATTGTCTCTTAAACTATCGGGAATTATTACTCTATCCCCCCACAAAATGCACCCTTTTAGTATTGATAGTTCTGTCTGTCTGTTCCAGAATAGTTTAGTTTCACTGGCTTTTTCCCTCTCAGGCCATCCTCTCCCTACCCAGTTCAAAACACGTGCCAGAGTTCTGTCTTTAACTGTTTCCCTCACAATATCGGTTGCTGTTACTGGTGTTCATTCAAATGTCTCTATCAGGAGTGTGATTGTCACTGGCACTGGATCCTCATCCTGGCTGGGTAGGGGGCATTAGCTCAGTGCATCTGCATAGTCAATGTCTCTTCCTGGCCTGTAAATTAAATTGTAAACATAGGCAGCCAGGAATTTCATCCAACATGTCAATCTGGGGGATAAGATGTTTGGAGTGGCTCTGTGCCCCGCGATGATCCCCAAAAGTGGTTTGTAATCAGTGACTAGTGTAAACTTCCGTATATGTATTCATGGAATCGCTTGATTCCAGTGACTGCAACTAATGCTGTAAGTCAAGTTGGCTATAATTCCGTTCCGGTTTGGACAAGGTCTTTGAGTAGAAGGCAATTTGACCTTCTTTTCCAGTTGGTAAGATGTGGCTGATAATCATGCTGACCCCAAGTGGTGATGCATCACAGGTTAATATTAATGGTAACGTCTCTTTGTACTGGATTAGTACATGGTCTGATGTAATTAGTCTCTTTATCTCTTGGAACACTGCTTATTCTTTCTGCCCCCAAACCCAGGCTTCTTTTTTGTCAAGCAATCTGTGGAGTGGCTCTACCACAGTTGCCTTCTGTGGTAAGAATATGTGGTAAAAGTTAATGAGACCAAGGAAAGCTTGCAAGTCTGTTTTGTTTGTTGGCCTGGGGGCTTCTTTGATTGCTTTAATTTTACTGTCTGTGGGGTGGATTCCTTCACTGTCCATTAAATAGCCCAGGAATTCTGCCTTGTCAGCTACTGGTTGGCATTTTTCCTTTTTTACTTTAAGCCCCACCTCTTTGAAATGGCTTAAGACTTCCCTTAAACATTCATGTAATTGTTCTTTGTCCTCAGCTGATATGAGGACATCATCGAAATAAGGCACCACCCCTTTTATTCTGTGCAATAATCATTCCATCAGGCTCTGGAATAGCCCCAGATTGTAGGCGGTTACATTTGAAAGCTCCACGGTGTATTACAGTTGTCTGCACTTCTGCTGTCTCAGCATCTACCTGTAATTGCTGATAGGCTTGTGCAAGATCAAGTTTTGTGAAATTTTTTTCCAGCCCCAGGGAGTGTAAAAGGTGCAGTACCACTGGGATCAAGTACGCACTCTGTTGTAAGGTGTGGTTAAGTGTGGCCCAGTAGTCAGCACAGATGCGCAGAGATCCATCTGGCTTTATAGATGGATGATGGGGGTTTCCCATTTCGCATGGTCTATAGGTTCTAGGATTCCTTGGGAAATGAGCTTGTCTATTTTTGGTTTAAGCGCAAATGGAACACGCCTTGCTTTTAGTCTGATTGGGTCTGTGTTTGGGTCTAGGTTAAATGAAATAGGGGATCTTGCCCAATTTTCCTTTGAACATTTCCCAGAACTCTTCCATCAGATTGTCTTCCCATTCCCTTTCTGCAAAGCTGTAGATTCTGGTGAAATCAATCCCCAATGGTCAGAACCACTTGAGCCTGAAAAGGCTTGGCTGGTCCTGGTCAACCACAGTTAATGGCAGAATTCTGGAATGGTGCTGGAAGGTCACTCTGAATTCACCTATGCCAATGATGGGAATCCTGTTCTCTTGATAATCCTTTAGGATTATTCTTTGTTTACTCAGCTGTTCCTTTTTTAGGTTGGGAATTAGACTTTTGATGGTGTCCCATGACACCATTGACAGAAGAGATCCAGAATCAATTTCCATCCTACATTGCTTGGCTTCTAATGTGACTTGCATGTAGACTTTTCTGGTGTTTGCCATGCTAGAGTGGTTCAGTATCACGGTCTGATGCATTTCACTCCTCGTTGTGGTCAACTTGGTGTTCTGTCAATTCTGGCTAAATTGGCTCCTGTGGTTCTCAGGCTGGTTTTCTTGTTCCTGGGAGGTGTGCCTTGTCTCAGTCTTCTGCTGTTTGGCTTGAATGCTCGGCATGCCCTAACGATGTGTCCTCTCCACTCATGTCATTGGCAGACTGCATCTCTGAACCAGCATTCCGATCATAGATGATTTCCCTCGCAGCCCGCACACCAAAATTCCTTCTGCTTCTTTTCTTGGCTTTTCTGGTGCCTTTCTGTGTGTAATTGGTTCACTTCCTTGTTGCCGTTCAATCCCGACCCGAGGTCCTCATGGTGAATGGTGGCGGTGTCCTTCTGGTAGGGGTGTGGAGTCTTATTCATCCTCCTCATGGCTGCAGTGGACCTCTGGGAAGTTGCTGATGCATCTTCGATAGTCTCCTTTAATGTTATTTTAGGATTGGTTAGGAGACAGCTCTGTAGTGTCAGGTCCCTGAGTCCAAGGACTACATGATCCCTTATTGCCTCATCCACATTCAGGAATTTGCATTCCCCTACAAGATCCCTCAGGTTCGCAACAAAATCATTGATGCTCTCTCCGTCCTTCTGGTCTCTCTGGTAGAACTTGTGTCTCTTGATTAGACTGGATACCGGTGGTGTGTAATGGGCCCTCACAATTCTCTCTAAATCTGGCCAGGTCATTGTTTTTACATCACTGGGGGCTGTGAAAGCTTTAGCCACTTTGAAGATGGCAGGGCACAATGCGTGAGGAAGGCGGCTCATTTCCTCTGTTCTGTAATATTCATCAGGTCACTACTATTTCCAAGAACATCTGGAATCGATCGATGTAGGATTCTCAGTCCTCAGTTGTTGGGATGAATGGTGCAGGTGGCATATTGTTCCCGGCCATGTTGAGTTCTTTGTCCTGTCAGTTAGCCACACGTGCGCAGTCCTGCTTCTCTCAGGATCACAACTTTGTCACCAGTGTTAGGTTGTGGGAGAGAGATATGCAGGACACTCTGAATGGTTAACTCCTTTATTTCATCGTTCAGAACGAAGAACAGCAGCCGCAGCAGCTCCTTTTACATGAAAACTGTTTGTGGCTACAAGCAGTGATGGCTGTTTAAATTTCTGCCTCACAGACCAACCAATCATCCATGGCTTATGTAAATATCTAACAGGTGACTGTCACATATTTTTCTTCAGATGGATGGATGGAACTCCAGTGACATATGAAGCCTGGGCCCCCGGTGAACCCAACTTTGCAAATGAAGATGAACACTGTGTAGTTATGTATTATGATTCAGGCAAGTAAAATAAACTTCAGGTTTTCAACAGTTCTTTGTATATATAAATGAGTGGTCAGTAATCTATTCCAGGGATGTCAGACTTGCGTCGACACACCAGTATCATGTGTTGTATCAGGACTTTTTCCCCCTTCACTAAACCAGACCTGGGCATGGGCAGTGTGAGCTGCAAGTTTGACAGCCTTGGTCTATTCTTTCATATGTACTGTAGGATTCCATTACATACTATTACACCTTGCACTATTATTATTTTGGTTGCAACATATAGCTAATCTGTTGCTATTTATTTTAAGAATCATTTAATCTTCCCAGATGACAATATAATTTCTTTTATCAGGTGTATGGAATGATATAAACTGCGGTGTTGAAAAAAGCTTCATCTGTGAAAGACATAATAGCTCTATCCGTACAACTGCAAGGCCCACATTACCTGCAAACCCAAAAGGGTGTAGTGAAGGCTGGCTTTGGTTTAATGACAAGGTAATTGATATAGTTAGTGTATGACTAGTAGGACTTATCAAATTCGATATCAAATGTAAAGAAGAATGTGTTATTTATATGCTAATGTTTTTGTATTTTTTAAATTTGTATGTTTTAAATTTTGCAAATAAAGTTTATTTATACATATATATATATATGTGTGTGTGTGTGTATGTGTGTGTGTATATGTGTATGTGTATGTATATGTATATGTATATGTGTATGTGTATGTAAATGTATATGTATATATGCACTAAAAGCCTCCAACACAAGAACAGAGTATTGCCAGCCAATCAAAGCCACAAAACAGACAGAAGAAACCAGGAACACCAATCAATCAAACTCCAAGTCCAATGAACACAGGTCCAGGCTCCCAACCAATCAGAATGGACCAGCCTCAAATTTAAAAC
>BLBF01000043.1:624203-642664 GCA_015471245.1 Laticauda colubrina | reverse complement strand
GATGGCAGATGAGATTCTGCTGAAACGTTGCTACAACTTTAACAGAACTACAATGACGTGGGATAATACCCGAAGGAAACTAAACAGCATATATATATATTTAGTGTAAATATTTTGAGGTAGCATCACTGTTCAAACATCCTAAAGGCAATTATAAATACATTGAGATTGCTATAGGTAGACAGTGATCTTTTTATACCTCTCAATGAATGCAAGGAGTTCAGCAAGAGATATCTTCATGGGCATTTTTTTTGCCAAAAAATGGACATAAACATCAATTTTCAACAAAAAAAGGAATAAATCATAGTCATATGACTGCAAAACAAAGCAACTGTCTATAAGTGTTGGCTCATTGCCAAATGCTGAAAATGTGATCATATAACTAAGGGAGGGAAGAATCATCAAAACTCATAATTATGAATACTTACTAAGTGACTATAGACATATTTATAAGCAACATCATCTTTCTTCCTTTTATGGTAAAACCAAGACCATTTTGAAAGATTTGGGCACTTTCTTTTTTTCATTGATCCCTCTCTCCTAGTTGTTTCCAGAAGTAGGATGGCAATGATAAACTGGCTGTATAAAGATCATCAATACAAAATTACTAAGAAGTCAATTATATCACAAAAAGCAGATAGTAAGTTTGTACACAGTTAAATCATAAAAAGATTAACTTTATTACTGCTTATATTTTTCCCAAAAGAAAGTGGTGAATTTGATTTTATTACTACTATTTCATTACGACTGAATTACATTCTAAATTATGTTAAATATTCTGATTTCATTTCATGATTGATGATTCTATGTTAATTGTTTCTATTACTTTTTATTTAATTAATCCTTTCTTGATTGATGGATTTTTGGAGGGATTTTTATTCTTCTAGTGCTTCCAAATCTTTGGCTTCACAGAAGAGGAGAAGAAAAATTGGAGTGCTGCACGTAATCACTGCAGAAACCTAGGAGGAAATCTGGCTAGTATACCAAACAAAGCTGTTCAAGGTACAGTCATTTCTTTAAACGACTGACAATACTGCTACCCTTCAAAAAGACCTTGACTATGCATCAGAATGGTCAAACAAATGGCAACCTCAAATCTCAACAAATAAATGCTCTGTCTTACATACTGGCAAAAAAAATTAGAAAATAAAATGCAAGCTGAATAGTCAAGACCTTGTTGATGATCCAAACTCTGTCAAGGACCTTGGAGTACTCATCTCAAATGATCTAAGTGCTAGAGGCCACTGTAACTACATAGCCAAAAAGGCTTTAAGAGTTGTTAACCTAATCCTACGTAGCTTTTTCTTTGGTAATATTATACTAATAACTAGAGTATACAAAACTTTGCTAGACCAATACTTGAATACAGCTCATCAGTCTGGAACCCTCTTTATGTATCTGATATTAATATAGTTGAGAAAGTCCAGAAATATTTCACAAGAAGAGTTCTCCACTCCTCTACTCATTGCAGAATACCTTATGCCACCAGACTTGAAATTCTACACCTAGAAAACCTAGAACTATGCCACCTTCGGTCTCATCTAAGTATAGTACATAAAATTATATATTGCAATGTCCTACCTGTCAATGAATACTTCACCTTCAACCATAACAATACAAGAGCAATAGATGCAAACTCAAGGTTAACCGCACCAAACTTGATTGCAGGAAATGCGACTTCAGCAACAGAGTAGTCAATGTCTGCAATACTCTACATGACTCTGTGGTTTCTTCCCCAAACCTGCAAAACTTTAACCTTAGACTGTCTACTATTTACCTCATCCCTTTCCTAAGAGGTCTGTAGGGAGCATGCATAAGCACACCTACCGTGTGTGCTTACTGTCCCTGTCCTGTTGTTTCTTTTTATTTTTCTTATATATATCTATTTCATGTATTCATAACTATGTTTATACTTGTACCTGTTATCTTATAATCGCTTGACTAAATAAATAAATAAACCTTCAGTTTATATAAACTTTTGCTGTCGGAGATATGAAAATGTTGTCTCAATTCCTAGGATATGCTCTTTCTCTAGGGTCCCATGCCCATTCTTAGCCCATTTCCAACTCAAAGGTTATCATGCTGAAAATATAAAGGCAATAAAATTTCAAATTAATTTTACACTAATATAAAAAATGTGCATTAGCAATAATAAATGAGTTAACTATCAGTTTAAAGTGGTTACAAGTGTATAATTGGATTGTTTCAAAGCAGAGTTTGATTAAACATTCATTTTTGGAGGAGCACTTATATACAGTGGAACCTCAGTTCACGGCCGTAAACCATTCCAAAATTTGGTCACAACCTGATTTGTTCATGACCAGAAGCAAGATTAATTGCACATGCACAGGCCAAAAAAAAAAAAACGGCACGGAAGGGGAAATCGCCATGGCAGGGAAAATTGCAGCAGCTGTATTTGATCGCCACCTGAGAGTGTATTCACAACCAGATTCAAACATTTTGTGGATTTTTGGCACCTGATTGGCACTTGATTTGGTTGTGATCAGAAGCGTTTGTGAGCCAAGGTTCCACTGTATTTATTTATTGCTTTTAACGGTCAAATTAATAAGAACCAATCTTTTCCCATAGTTATCTGGAAAGTAAAAACTGAAATTTACATAAAACATATGGATTATATGATGAAGTGAGCTCATTCGTTGGTTCAGGGTTCAGTATCAGTACATTTTGATAGCCAGTTCAATCTTGCCTTAGGTAGGAAAAGCTGTTGATGACCAGTATCTGGAGGGCTGTTAAACCTGGGTGAGGCAAAACAGATTTCAATCCTGATATGACTAAAGCCCATGTCACACTGCACCAACGGATGGAAAGAGGATGTAAAACGGCAAAAAACACTTGCCATCCGTTGGTTAACGCGATGCTTCCATTTTGTACTCACTGCGTCCGTTTTTCTTCTTCTCTATCCATCCAGCATCCGTTGACTGAGGTTCCATCCACTCAAAAAATTCTGAGCTGCTCAAAACTTTTTGAGTGGAAAATGTATTCAACGCGTCCGTTCAGCATCCGCTAGGCATACAGGGAACATCCGTTCTGCATCCGTCGTCATCCGTTACGCGTCCGCTACATCTGCTAGGCAAACGCTGCACATCCGCACAACTCAAATCCGCTCCAGCAGAAAGGAAGGAGGAAGGAAGCGGAATGGACGTGGAACGGATGCGCAGCATTAGTAGCACGGATGGAGAAAGGATGAAAGTGGATGCAGCTCGCAAAGAAAGCATTTAAAACAGAAAAAACGTTCGCAGTGGGGACCTATCTCAGATGTTAAGGATGTCTAGAGGATGCCTAGAGGATGCAAAAGGACACATAGGGGAAAACCTATATTGCCTATAAAAAGGGGGAGCAACTCACCTGGATCTCACTTTCAGTCCAGCAGCCCTGCTGTGCAGACCTCTGCAGCCTTCATCTGGCTCTTGCTCTTCCACAGCATTCATTGATGTCCACCATGGATCGTAACACAGTCCTTTTGGTAGCCACCATCGTTCTGCAACAGTGTGAAGCCATCTACAGGCTCTTTCAACTCTACTACGGGAAGAAAAGGAGGTGGCCAAGAAGCGTCTGAGTCCGAAGATAGATTGCCAGGAGAGCAGAGTACGGACTGTACAACAAGCTGATGGTGGAGCTCAGGAACGAAGACCCTTGTGCATTCCAGAACTTCATGAGGATGCCTCCTGCCATGTTTGACGAAGTTGTGGAGTGGCTGACACCCAGGTTGACCAAGCAGAGCACCAACTTCTGGCCAAGCCTGGACCCTGGGCTCAAGGTGGCATTGACTCTGCGCCACCTGGCCTCAGGGACCACCTACAGGAGCATGCAGTACGGCTGGAGGGTGCCACACAACACCATCTGCATTGTGGTCAAAGAAGTGGTGCAGGCCATCATCGAAGAATACCTGGAGGAGCTCCTCCAGTGCCCCTCCACTGAAGAAGGCTGGAAGAAAGTTGCAGAGCAGTGGTATCAGAGGTGGAACTTCCCCCACACCGTTGGAGCCATAGATGGCAAGCACGTGACCTGAAAAGCACCATCCAAGTCGGGGTCCACTTATTTCAGCTACAAGGGCTTCTTCAGCATCCTCCTCTTCACCATGGTCGATGCTGACTACAAGTTCATGTACATCGATGCTTCAGGCAACGGCTCATCTTCAGATGCCCAGGTATACAACGCCAGTCATCTCAACGATGGGCTGGAACGCAACCTCATCATGGGCTTCCCAGATCAAAACCCCCTGCCCAACGACACGCAAGATGTGCCCTACTTCATCGTGGGGGATGACGCCTTCTCCCTCACAACCTACCTCATGAAGCCCTACACCTCCAGACTCCTCACCCGTGAAGAGAGGATCTTCAACTACAGGCTGTGCAGGGCAAGGCGAGTGGTGGAGAATGCCTTGGGCATCCTGGCCAACAGGTTCCAGGTACTTCTCACCACCATGCAGCATAACCCACAGACTGTGAGGAGGATCGTGGAAGCTTGCTGCATCCTGCACAATCTCATGCGCACCCACTACCCAGTGTTGCAGAACAGTCTTGTGGACCTCCAACAAGGCAATGGGGACATGGAGCCTGGTGAATGGAGGCAAGGTCAAAACCTGATAGACACTCAGGATGTGCAAGGCCCCAACAGAGCCTCATGTGAAGGGAAGAAGCAGCGCAACTTACTGAGACACTGGTGCAACTCCCCAGCTGGAGCAGTGGAGTGGCAAGACAGGATGATAGATGATTAATGGATGCTTCCTTCAACCTGTCTCATCACACTGATGAGATTGGGCCATGTATGTTGGGTGGGCCTACAATGAACAGGGCATTTAATAAAGAGTTGTGTTTATGTTGACATGTGTGGATCAATGATTACATTATTATTGATAATAAAGGGCCATAGGTGTGGCACCTGGGAAGGTGGACCATACAGTCCCATTATGCTTGCACTGAGGTTTATCTATCCCCACAGCTATCTCAACCCATCCCACAGCTATCTTAACTCATCCCACAGATATCCTAACCCATCCCACAGGTATCCCTGCCCATCCCACAGTTATTACCCATCCCACAGGTATCCCTGCCCACCCCACTGCTATCCTTACCCATCCCACAAGCATGCAAAGGCTTAAACCATTTCTAAAAGTTTCCACCAAGACTTTATTGAAAAAATAAATGAAGCAAGTGTGTGAAGCAAAGATAATCTTTATTAATAACAAGCTGTAAAAGAAAAATGACCCAAGTCAAGTGTCCAAATAAAGTCTACAGGTAGCCACCCAGTCTCTGGCACTCTTCTCTGTCACTCAGAGGTGTGACCAGTCTCAGGGGTGAAGGGTCCAGGTGCTGTGGAGGTGGGTGCTGCTGGAGTGCTGGTCTGAAGCGCCACTGGGTTGCCTGGCCCCGAGAGGACAACAGGGGACGGTGTGTTGAGGAAGCTCTCAGACAGCTGGCTCAGCTCCGTGATGTTGAGAGCTCCTTCCTCCATGCCATGGCATGTCAGCCCCAGTACCGATGACAGATGTACTGAGGCCGGGCTTGGCTGTGGGGTGGAGGAAGGAGCAGTGTAGAGGGGCTGTCTGGTCTGCAGCTGGGTGAGGACTGGCATCGGTGGCATCGGTGGCATCAGTGGAAGTGGTGGCAACAGTGGCGTCTGATGAGTCTGTGCCTGGACTGGGAAGGGCTGCTGCCTGTGCTGCTGGACCTCCTGGTAGCCGTAGCCCTGGTAGGTGAGGGCCTGTGGGAGGGACATCACCTGGGGTGGAGGAGCAGATCTGGACTGGGTGGGAGCAGGTTCAACTGGATCTGGAGGGTTGTGAAGCAGCTCAGTGATCCTGTCCTTCACCACCTGGTACTGGGGTTCCGTCATGTCTGTGAGGGTCTGGTTGACATAGGTGAGGAAGGGCTTGCAGTTGGAGGATGAGGAGTTGCTGTGGACCAGCTGAGAGTGGATATATATGCTCTCCTAATGGTGTCTCTTATCTCCAGCAGGACAGTGTGGCTCTGCCCCTCCTGTCTGGCTCCCTGCCTTTCTGTGGAGGTGGAGCTGGGGTGGATGTGGGTAGGACTGTGGTGGAAGTGCTGTCTCCTTTTTCCCACTGCGCCAGGGAGTCCTCCACGCACTCTGCCATGGTTAGAACAGCTGTCCGCGGGTTCTCCGTCATGGCACGCTCCACAGACACCTGCCTGGAGACAGAAGCTGTCTCTCGGCCGGAAGAGGACTGGCTCTCAGCAGGCTACCTGAGAGAGAGGGTTGTGAGAGGGGCTGCTCCTTGGTGGTGGGTCTCACCCTCCAGGAAACTGCACTTGGCCATGATGTAGGTCTCTCTGTCCGTCAGCTTGACCGCGGCCTGGCCAGATTTCTTGAGGTGCAGCTTCCCGTGGCAGGTGTGCATGTGCTTCCACCAGCCGAGTAGCACCTCCGAAGTGTAGCCCAGGCTCTCTGTCTTCTCTCTCCAAGCAGCCTGCTTCCTTTTGATGTCCCTGTAGAGCCTGTGTCCCTTCCGCCATAGATAGTCATTCTCTCTCAGCCACTCCAGCACCTCATCCTCATGTTCCTCCTCGATGGAGTATTGCCTCCTCTCCCATTCTCGCATATGCCTCTTCCTCCCTTTGGCAGGACCACATGGGTCCTCATCAGAGGGGCTTCCTGGTTGTAGGGGCTGCTCCTCCACACCACCAGCAGCAGCAGCACCAGCAGGATCATCATCAGCAGCAGCAGCACCAGCAGCACCAGCAGGACCAGGATCAGCAGCAGCACCAGTGCCAGCAGCACCAGGAGGACCAGGATCAGCAGCAGCACTAGCGCCAGCAGCACCAGCAGCACCAGGAACACGAGCAGGACCAGCAGGACGAGCAAGACCAGGAGCACGAGCAGGATCAACAGGACGAGCAAGACCAGGAGCATGAGCAGGATGAGCAGGATGAGGAGCAGCTTCAGCAGAGTAAGCACCAGCAGAAGCACCACCACCATAAGCAGCATCAGCAGCTCCTCCAGAAGCAGCATCAGCAGAAGACCACCGCCAGAAGCAGCATCAGCAGAGTAAGCACCAGCAGAAGCACCACCGCCAGAAGCAGCATCAGCAGAGTAAGCACCAGAAGAAGCACCACCGCCAGAAACAGCATCATCAGCTCCTCCAGAAGCAGAAACAGCAGAAGCCCCAGCCCCAGAAGAGCAAGCCCGTGCAACAGAAGCCCCAGCAGAAGCAGAGTGAGGGCCAGGGAGTGGGAGGGTGGCCCTGTCCCTCTTGCGAGGGCTGGCAGCAGATGGCTGAGGCTTTCTCTTTTTCCCCATGGTTGTGGGGTTGCTGGCTGGCAGCAAGGCTTGCTGGCAGGAAGGCAGGCAGGCAGGCTGGCAGGAAGGCAGGCAGCAAGGCTGACAGGCAGGCTGGCAGCAAGGCTGGCAGGCAGGCAGGCACCAAGGCTGGCAGGCAGGCAGGCAGGTAGCAAGGCTGGCAGGGAGGCTGGAAGGCAGGCTGGCAGCAAGGCTGGCAGCAAGGCTGGCAGGCAGGCAGTCAGCAAGGCTGGCAGGGAGGCTGGCAGGCAGGCTTGCAGGAAGGCAGGCAGAAAGGACGCCAGGCAGGTATGCAGGCAGGGCAGGGCAGGCTGGCAAGGCAGTCGATGTGTTTGGAAGCAGGTCTTTCCTCTGAATGGTGACCTCTTTGGGAGCTGCTTCCCTTTATATCCACAGGGCTGATGCAATGCATCCTCCCCGCATGCGCAATGAATGCTAGGCATCCGCTAGGTTTCCGCTGTGCATCCGCTTCATCCGCTCGGCATCTGCTGTGCATCCGCTTCATCCCCTCGGTGTCCGCTCTGCATCCTCTGTGTCCGTTCCGTGTCCGCTTTGCTGTGGTCCCCCAGAAGCCTTGCAGATGTGCCATCCGCTCTCATCCGCTTCCATCCGCTAGGCTTCCATGGAGCATCCGCTTTCCATCTGCCCTGCGTCCTCCCCCCGTCCATTCCTTTCCGTGTTGTCCACTCTGGTTATGCAAATTTTTGCCCCTTTTGAGAGCAGATAACAACGGATGGAACATTTTTCTCGTCCTCTGTGTCCTTTTTACAAATGTTTTGCATCCGTCGGCCAGTGTGACAGGGCCTTAAGTAGTTATGATTGTTTAGCTATTTGGTCTCACTTTATCAAAGACATTTTTGAATAGGTTGCCAGTCAGCTTCCAGGTGCGGTTTAAGTGCTTGGTGATCTATAAAGCCCATGATGGCATTATGCTTGGCTATCTGTGGAATTGCCTGAATCCAATGGTTTCCATTTGCAAGTACATTCTGTTGGGAGGATTCACTCCAGGTTTCTACTATTAAATGTTGTCATCCAGAAGGATTGAAGAAGTTTGCCCTCTGTATTGCATCCCCTCCCTCTCCCTATCTGCTATGGAACAGCAGCGTGCCAGAGCTACTGACAACACTCAGGTCAGAGCTTTTCAGATCTAGTTCTGATCCCAAGCCTTGGGTTAATGAATTTGTGGGGCAGGTGTTATGGTTTCATATTATTGCTGTTGTTCATTGTTTTGGGTGGATATGTCTATGCTATTTCATGTGCTGTTCTGTGCTGTTTTTATTTTTGAGATGGATTTGGCAAGCCATCCAGAGTCTACTGGAGTGGGCAACCATGACCAACATGGCTAACGTGCCAAGTGTATTAAAAATTGGGCAACTGATGGCAACAGCAATTGCAATAAAGTTAGAAACTCTTCTAAAGATATCCAGTGACCTGCCAACTAATCAGAAGAAAAAAATTACTTATCCCATAGCTAATCAACATATAAGCAACATTACTCCAAATACTGACAACCAACAGGAACGGGCATGTTTTTTTGCTATTAAAATATCAGGAACATGAGATAGAAGCTACCATCTGTATAACTCAATTAATGGCAACAGTTTAAATTGTGTGTAATTTCTTCTGCCATCCTCCTTTTATTCTGTTCTGTTCTATCAATGGTCTTGGTACCTTCTAGTATCCAAAAGAAAGGAATCTTCCTGCCAGAATATACTTGGCAGGCAGAAACAATTGAATATAGGGGGTTCCTCGGATAGCCAAGTGCTATGCCATGAAAGGCTTTATAAACAATCACCTGGGATGTTCTTAAGATGGGAATATAAATCATAAATATTGTATGCGAGCAGAGTTTGGTCTGATATTCTGAGATACTTTTTAAAATCTAACATAACCAAAATGAACTTCTAGAAAGTTGGAACAAAATTTAATTGGTGATGAGCCTGACAATACTTTATTGTAAAATATATCTGTATTCCCCTCCTCTCAGCTTTTCTCACAATGCAGTTGAAAAGTGCTAGTGGTAATACTTGGACTGGCTTGACTGACACGAATTGGAGGGGTCGTTTCCTCTGGACTGATGGAAGTGGAGTCTATTTTACAAATTGGGCTAAAGGGTCACCTCGTTCATATGATGTAAGTCCAATTTATTGCATTTTTTTCTGTTCTATTTCGTCACAAATGTGGAATTAATCTCCTTGATGTTGGTACAAAATTTTGTACAATGATACAAAATCTTTATGGAAAGGAATTCCTTTTTTGTGATATGGCCACTGATGTAAATTTAATGAATAAATGCATGTATAAAATGGGTGATATTTCAGATTTTTCTGTCTATTAAATAAGAAAAGTCTGCTGTGCTTTCTCCTCATTGATAGAGGGTGATATAATATTGGGGAAAAAAACAGTCTTACTCCTGTTGCTCTTTTATGAATGAAAAACTTTTGATACTTTGGATAATTTTACTGTTGCCAACACTCCTTTAAAGAGAGAAAATGATCCAGTTAAATAAAATTTAAAATAAAAAATCTATAGAAATAAAAATATATAATAAGTATGGAGAAGAAAGGACCTGCCAGGTATAGAATGCCTGATACATAAACCTTGCTACAGCCTTCAAATTCAAAAGAAGCCTTCAAATTCAAAAGAATTCTCATGGCTGCTTGCCTTCAATGTATGCAATGAGCTGTGCACAGTATTCCAATGGCAAAGCTTGGTGATATGAGCAAATAATTCATTTCCCATTTTGTGGTATGTTTGAAGGCTTCTCTAGTTTGTCTCCATGAGTGTGTATGTGTAGATATCACTTTTGATGGGTTTGCCAAAGAAACATACTATCGTGGCTCTGTACATATACACTGGGGCTTTTGGGAAGAGAGGGATGTCTAAATGGTTCCTTTGCCTAAAGCAGCATGTTCTGCACAATCTGTTATTTTCATGAAGTACCCCGACAATAGAGTCATTAAAGACTCCTGTTGGAGACTACTGACTTCCTTTTCCCCCTTCCAGTTCTATAATATAGGCAGTGGCAGCATCTTCCTTTGATGATGGAGGCTCAAATGTTTCTACTGAATATGCTTTAGGATGCTTCTGTTCTAGATTCTATAGGACATTATGACCAATGACATACTCACATGGCGATTATCTTATGTAGTTATCAGGAACAAAAACACACACATTTTTTCTCTTTTGAGATTATAAAGGAGGGGTTCCAGAAAGATGATTCCAATCATGATACCAGTGACTGTATTTTGCTTTCTTGTTGTGCATAAATATTGTAGGGTGATTGCGTTTTTATGGTGACAAAACCTGAAAGACTTGCAGGATATTGGAGAGTTGGATTCTGTTCTTTTAAAATGACCTATATCTGCCAAAAAAATACTGGTAAGTTTTTAGAAATCTTGGAAATTAATTCAGTTTCAGAGAATAAGGACATGTAGTTTACATCAGGAGTTCCCAACCTATGGGCCCCAGGCCACTAGCTGGCTGTGAGGGGTTTGCAACTGCGCCCTGGAAATGGCTGGTGAGCGTGTGCACATGTGTCCGCATCCTCACTTGTGTGAGCAGCAGGTATGCATGGATGCGTGGGTTCATTTGCATATGCTGTATGCATGCTGCTAACACAAATGGAGCTGCGTACATGTGTGCTTGGTGGCACTTGCACAAACCACCCACTGCCCAACTCCAGTCCGCAAAGCCGGAGATGTTGGAGAACTCTGATGAAGAACTCTGATGTACTGATCTTCTACAAATCAGTATCAGAATTTGAAAAAAGTGAATTTGTGAACTATGATTTTGATCTTTAGATAGGACAGATTCTAAGAAGAAGATCAACATGATGCAACTTAGGATAGTCAGAGACGTTAAGCATATAACTACATTGATATATCTAGCTATATTGCTATCAAGAACATTGGAATCTTTCTTTCTTTCTTTCCTAGTATTCTTCAACCTGAGTTTCTTTTCTTGAATTTTTATTTTTGCTTGATTTCTTTCCTTTCCTTTTCTTTTTATTTTCCATTTTATGTTTGTGTTAGACTTTATCATCTTTTTAAAAACTTTTAATAAAAATTATACATATAAAAAGAAAAACCTGGGTGAACAAACATGATTGAGCCAAATAAGATTGCAACAAGCCAGATATGGTAACCAAGATAATACATTGTTAAGGAATGTATAGAAATTGTAAATTTAAATCACAGTACCATCAACTTCAGGAAGCATTTAAATAAAGTGAACTAACAAACATAATTATGATACCAACTATTTAAAGCCCAGAATAAAGGCTTTTAGTAGAATTGGATCAGGTATTTGGCCAAAGGGTATTCAAGTCCTGTGTTGGGATAGCTAAAGAGATACATTTATATTATACCTCAAGGTCTCCTTAAAGTGACTCACGATACCTATTTGTTTAATGTACTCTTGATTTTTTTGTATCAAGTTTGGCCATGGTATGGATCTGAAATGATATTTTAAGAAAAGATTAAATAAATAAAATAAAATGTTAAAGGTTTTCAGAATTAAAAAATAGCAGAACTATGTGTGATCTTGGCTGATTTTTTTTAAAGGTCCTGAACCTTACTCTGAACCAACGGATCCAGCATCTCACTATATCAGTTATGGAAATAGCAGCTATTCTATGGTTAGTCCCAAGATGACCTGGGAAGAAGCAAGGAAGAAATGTGAATCTGAAAATTCAAAACTGGCCGCCATTCTAGACCCCTATGCAGAATCATTCATATGGCTGCAAGTGCTCAAATACAAGGAGCCTGTATGGATTGGACTAAGCAGCCAAGAGGTAAGAACAGAATCTATACATTCACAATGAAGCCCTATATTTAAATTTGTGTACTTGGAAAAATTCAAAATTCAAAAATGGGATTTCTAAGAGTAGAAAGTGTTATGGGTAGATGTGGTCCTTGTTTTAGCAGCCGTATTTGGGATGGGCAACTCTATTGTTAAACAAAGAGGCCACTAAGTGAAATTGCAATTCTGTTTATGAACTTTTTACAGCTTTCCTTTGTTTTTACTGATCTGCAAAGGTTGTAAATGCAAAGATGATAGATAAAGTTTCTTTTTCATCACTGCTTTAAATGCCCACAGTCACTAAATGAGGCCTCTGACGTGACAACTATGTGACAATTTTCTAAATGGATCTTGAAGACTAAATGCTTTTACAGAAATGATTTATTTCTGTAAAAGATTTATATTGTTCCGATTTTAAGCAGTCCTGGTTGGCTTTTTCTCACAATTAAGGAAGAGGACATGAAGACCAGTTGGCAATGAAAAAGGAGTTCAGGTAGTTTCCACTTAACAATGATTCACTCAGTGACCATTTGAAGTTATGATAGGGCTCAATGGTAGTTTTGGTTAATTCTCAAATTGCAATGCTGCTGGGATCACACAATCAAAATTAATGTTCTTGGCAGCCTTCCCTCTTTTCAGATGACAGAATGTTCTTCAACTTACCCTGCCTCTGTATCTTCCCTACCTTTTACGCCCTGGACTCCATTCCTGCCCATGCCTACCCTGAAATTCCTCACTGTCCCAAACTCTCTCCCTGTTTTTTTATTCTCCTGCTGATAAGGCACACCTGGTTGAAGCAGCTGCTTGTCTTCTGCAAGGCTATTATGGAGGGGTGGCAGGTTAGATGATGTGGCAGTGGTAGAGTAGAAGATAGCCAAAATTGCAAAGAGGGGAAAGAGAATATATGGGGATTTGAAGCAGAGGTGCGGCAGGATAGGAATAATGCAAGGTTGTTGCCTAATTATGGTGTACAGTTGTCTCCTAATAACCACAACCAGGACTGCCAGAACTGCTGTTGCTAAGTAATATTGTCAAAGTACATTTCACTAAATGAGTGTTTTACTTAGCAATGTAAATTCCTGCCCCAGTTAGAGTTATTAAGTGAGGACTGGCTATAGTGAAATTAAATCAATAATTATTTTCCTTACACTTCCTGTAATTATTCCCTGATGCATTTTGATTTCAGAATGATGCTAGGTACAAGTGGGTAAGTAACTGGAGGCTAATGTACACTAACTGGGCTGCTGGAGAACCATTGCATAAGACAGCCTGTGTCTACTTAGACACAGATGGTTATTGGAAAACAGGAAACTGCAGTGAAAAATACTACTCTGTTTGCGAGATATATTATGGTAAGCAAAATAATAAGTCTATTTTAATAGAGTTTGCATTTTAATTTTACTTTCAGTTAGTGCCTAATTACTAAAAGTGGCATATACAGGTAATTCTCCACTTACAACAGTTCATTTAGTAACCATTCAAAGTTACAATGACGTTGAAAAAAGTGAAGTGTTTTTCACACTCATGATCATTACAGCATCCTCATAGTCATGTGATCAAAATTGGGATGCTTTGCAACTCACTCATATTTATGATCGTTGTAGTGTCCCAAGTCATGTGTTCACCTTCTGACAGGCCATGTGATTGGGGACGTAGCAACTAACTTAATAGTTGCAATGGTTTACTTAACAACTGTGGCAAGAAAGATCATAAAATGGGCCACATTAAGTTAACAACTGTCTCACTTAGCAACATAAATATGAGGCTCAATTCTTGTAAATTGAGGACTACCTATATCAATAAAATCATAAGCTAAACTTTTAAAACCAGGAGGGCTCTAAAGTGAAAATAACATAGAAAATAATGTATTTATGTTATGTCTTACTGTATTATTTTATTACAGTTATTATTTATACTGCTTATTATTAATACTTTCCTTAGTGGCTAGTTGCTTACATATGCATTTTCTTTAGTAAAGAAAACATTTTTGTTTCATAATAGGTGTAATGCCAACTGACATTCCACAATTGCCAGGAAAATGCCAAACCTCCAAAAACAGCCAGATATCTTGGATTCCTTTTAGAGGTCATTGCTATAAAATTTTCCTTTTAATGGAAACTTGGCCAGCAGCATCTATGATGTGTTCTCATGTAGGTTAGTATACTTTTGAAGTACTTAATGATAACAGTAATTTTCTATGCTTAGGGAAATCTTGCCAGGTTCTACATTTACAGTGATTTTGAATAAATACATCTGTGTCAAATTCAGCCAGCAAACCCAACTTTTATTGTATTATATTCTGCACTATACAGCTATTGAAATAACAGCTGTTGAGAATGTAGGAAAATGCTATATAGAATGTGCATACTGTGTTTCCTGAAAATAAGTTCTACCCCCAAAATAAGCTCTCGTGAAAGGGGCTGGGCATGGCCAACACAGGAGGTGGTGAGCATGTGTGGGCTGATGGTGTCCGGCAGCAACCTTAGCCTACATAGTGCAGGTGAGTTGATTACCTGCCCAGCAGTAGGTGAAGAAAAAAGGCATGAAATCCAGATGCATAGTGTGGGCTGCAAGAAAGCCAAAAGTAGGTGGGCTGGCATGGTAGGTGGCTGTGGGAGGCTCATCTTTGTGTGGTGGCACCAGCAGCAGATGGAGGCAGAGGCATGGGAGAAGGCAGACAACTCGGACATGTTGTGTGGGCTGCAGGAAAGCTGAGAGTCAGTGGGTCGGAATGGGCAGCTGGCTGGGGCAGGCTCATCTTTGTGTCTCTTGGTTTGTGGCCCACATGATGGGTCAGGATCACCTTCCATTCTGCATCTCTGTCTCTGTCTCTGTCTGCTGCCGCTGCTGCTGCATGAAGACAAGCCTCCGGTAGCCTCTCGCCTACTCCAGCCCAACAACTGTCAGCTTTCTCATGGCCCACATGGTGCATCTGGATCACCTGCCTTTCCCCCTGCATCTGCCTCCATCTACTGCTTGGACAGGGAATCAATTCACTTGCGCTGCATGGGCTGTGCAACCCCAGAGTGTGCTGTCCAGGGCACCAGTAGCTGCTGATGGATGCTGTCGGTCCCCATGCACTTGCTGTCTCTTTTGCACATACCGGGAGGTAAGGTGCTAAGGGGGGCTGAGCACTCTGAAATCGCATTTCCCCCAAAATAAGACCAGTGCTTATTTTAGAGCTGCCCCAAAAATATAAGATTGGGTCTTATTTGTAGGGAAACATGGATAATATAAAGATAAATAAATACTTTTGTATTTTTCATGTCCTTTGAAAATAATCACTAAAAGAAAAGTTTCAACTAAGTAAAACCATTTGGTGGGATGAAAAACAACATAGTTCACTATGCAAATAACTTTCTTTTGATTTGATGATACATAGCTAGAAAATTACTTATTATATATGAACATATAGCCACCTAGCACCTGGGTCAATTAAGGCTTGGTATGGTTGCTTAAGGCCCTTCTGAAGTCTTTTCAAAAAGTCTGGACATACCTGGAAGACGTTTGCACATGACAGCTCAGAAAGCAAAGTGGCAGTGGCTTTATCTTACTAGCTATCCTGGTAGAATTATCTTCTGGACATGGTTCAAAAGTACTCAGCTGAACTCAAAAGAACTATTAATGTAACTATTTTGTTGGTTTTGGGGTAGGGATAGAATCTCTTAATGAGTTTTGATCTCCCTCATGTTTTGTAGATGGTACCTTGACTTCAATCGAAGACTCAATTGAATTACAATTTTTACAGAAAGAAATGGAAAATGTTGAAATTAATGAGTTTTGGATAGGCTTATACAAAAATATGGATGGTAATTATTTAAATAAAATTTATCTATATAAATAATGATAATCCCCAGTTAAACTCTGCCTTGATGTGGTTGTGGGGCTTGTATTTTGGGAAATGTGAGAGTTATGCCAGAAGTTCAACAGTATTAGATTAGATCTCATCAGATAAAGAGTGTTTTTCCTATAAATAATATAATGAAATGTAACTTACAGAAACTAATGTGCTAGTGAATATATAAGTAAAGTGAAGAAAATCTTAAAGTCCAAACTTAAATACATCAAGTCTACTAATATCTGGATAATTACAATCATATACACAGCTGGAATAATGAACTGGACTCAAACTGAACTAGAAGCTATATCAATAAAGTAATGTTGACAGACTCTGCTTAGCAAGGAAAATAACTTATCAAGGATTGTTTTGAGGGAGATGGGCTATTTAGAAATATAAGATATAAATAAATATATAAATAGATTAGTTTTGAATTTTTCAAGTCCATCAGACTGTTGAAGAAAAAAATGGCATTGGAAGAATATTTGAAGGATAATGAAGCTAATATACCATGAAGGCTTACCAAGTACTAGAGAGACCAAACTGGCTTACAAGAAAGATCAAATGAAAAATAAGACACTTGTCAAAGCAAAATGTTAATTGGCCAATACATTTTAAAAAAATACAGCAGGGAAAATAGATAACAATAATGACCAACAGTAGAAAAAATTAAGAAAGAGATAGAGAAAGAGATTGCACAAGGACAAATTCATTCTAAGCTAGAATTGAGAATGCATCAACAGATAGCGAATACTGCATCTGTGAAGAAGCTGAAGAAATTGTGGACCAAACAGTTAAGCTATCCCACAGATTTTTTTACAAATAATAGCATGACAAAATAACAATAAAGGTGACTGAAAGTTCTTCAAGAAATATTATTTGCTTACAAGAAAGAATTGGTGGGACCACAAAATAAACAAAATAAATAAAGTAAAAACAATTAAGAAACTAAAATGTTCTTGGCTTTAGAATAGGTGAAAGAGGAAAGAAGAGAGGAGGGGAGGCAAGGGGAGGGGAGGGGAAGGGAGGAGGACAGAAGGAGAGGACAGGAGAAAATCATAAACCTCAACGATTTGCAAATTGAATTGGAACAACAATGCAAATGATGGTTGTTAGCATTTTTGTTTGTTCTGGGGTCATGGTTGTTCTGGTAATTTTAAGATTATCTATGCTGTGCTAATTTTGTTGTAATTTTGAGGTTATCTATGGGATGCGGTAGCTCAGTGGTTAAGACACTGAGCTTGTTGATCAGAAAGGTCAGCACTTTGGTGATTCAAATCCCTAGCTCCATGTAACAGAGTGAATTCCTGTTACTTGTCCCAGCTTCTGCCAACCTAGCAGTTCGAAAGCATGTAAAAATGCAAGTAGAAAAATAGGAACTACTTTGGTGGGAATGTTACAGCGTTCTGTATGCCTTCTGTATTTAATCATGTTGGATACATGACCATGGAGATGTCTTCGGGAAGTGCTGGTTCTCCAGTTTTAACAGACATGAGCACCACCCCCTAGAGCTGGAAACGACTAGCACATATGCATGAAGGAAACCTTTACCTTTACCTTATGCTATGCTAGTATTTGTTCAGTCTGAGTTGAGCAACCTATGATCATTTATTTGAGCTGTTTTTCATCCAGCTGGGCAATTTATTGAGGGGTTTGTATTTGACACTGATGAACAGGTCATGCTGTCATGAATTCATGAAGCAGGAATAGTTGTTCCTTGGTGAAGATTTGCTTACGTGCAAATCTCTCCCATTTGTGTACTTTCTAAAACATTTAATTCCTATACAATACATGATTCTGAGAGAAGACAATGTCTGTAGCTCCAAAGCTGAGGAGTCCATGGTGCTCTCTGAACTTCATTGTTTGCTTGCAGATGTTAGATATCATTATTAGAGTGAGTGTTAATATACTTCCATAGCATTTGCCTTTTCATCACAGGCAGTTATTTTTTAAATGCTATAAATTTGTTTTATCTATAGGAGAATGGATATGGCAAGATAAAAGTGAAGTTGCTTTTGTCAACTGGAATGAACAGCAGCTAAGAATTTCTCTGCAGCTTGATTTTGAAGAGGACATTGAGACCTTTTTTGACAAGTGTGCTTACATGAATACTAATTCTGGACAATGGTTCATGGGGCACTGTGGAGATTTTCGATCAAGAGCATTTATTTGTAAAAGAAACAAAAGTAAGCCTTACTATCATTATCATAATGTTAGATTGAAAATAGTATTTGAATATTGAATATACATTAAATTATACAGTTTCCTAAAATACTTTAATTCCTCTGATTTCTGCCTAGATGTTATTATCTGGTCATTTTAAAAATATATCCAAAAATATTTGAAGTTTTCCTCTATTTCTAATTTATTGTTGAGCAGATTTTTCTACTTATATACGTTAAGAATCCACAGTGTGACTTATTTTTAATGTACTTTGTTGTTCATATGACAGTCTTTCTAAATTTATCTTTTTTCATTTCTTTTTTTCTCTCTCCTTCCTTCCTTCCTTCCTTCCTTCCTTCCTTCCTTCCTTCCTTCC
>BLBF01000043.1:614066-624193 GCA_015471245.1 Laticauda colubrina | reverse complement strand
TCCTTCCTTCCTTCCTTCCTTCCTTCCTTCCTTCCTTCCTTCCTTCCTTCCTTCCTTCCTTCATCCCTCTGTCCCTGTCTTGTCTTGTTTTGTCTTGCCATCTTTCTCCTTAGATTTTTTTCTGTTTCAAGTAATACATTATCTGAAATAAAATAATAGGACTAAAAATAGAATAAATTGCAAAATATATTAATTTTTGCTATCAATAATTGAATGACATATTAATATTGATAATTAATTATATTGTTAGCATTTGATAAATGTTCAATAAACAAAGTTTACTTTTCATCATTTGCTTCCCTTAATTATTATTTCAACTTTTTTATGGCATCAATGAACTAATCTTTTATTGCCAAGACATAGAACTTGTTCCATATTAGGATTCTTGGAATACCTTCACCTGATTGGTTAACGCAGACTGCACTGTGATTGGACGAGAGAATGACAGTGATTGGCTAGTAAGGAATCAACGGCGATTGGCCGCACTGATCGCGGGAGAGTCAGAAAGCCATCATTGGATGCGAGCTGCCGGCAAGCCCTATAAGAAGGGCTGCTGCGGCTTGCAGGTCCAGCACAGATCTATACCTTGAATAAAGAGTTGAAGTTACGCTGGTCTCGAGTCTCTTTTTCCACCACTTAACACTGGTGATGAGGATAGGATCCTGAGACAAAGAGACCAGTTGAGCACGTGGCAACCGAGCTGAACAACCAACGAGATGGCCAGCAGCAACTTGCCCCCCGCACCATTTGATCAGGCAACCGAGGACTGGGAATCATACATCAATCAATTCCTCATGTTCCTCGAAAGCAACAACTTGAAAGATGCAAATGACCACAGGAAGAGAGCTGTGTTCCTGACACACTATGGGCCCACAGTGTTCAAGATGGCCAAAGCACTGGCCAAGCCCGAAACGTAAAAGAGATGGCATGGCCAGACCTAGACCGGCTACTCCGAAATCACTACGCCCCAGCTGTTCCCAACCTCATCCAGAGATATGAATTCTACTGACGGGATCAGAAGGACGGAGAGAGCATCGGGGACTTCGTGGCAGCCCAAAGAAACATTGGAGGTGCGTGCAGTTTCTCCAACATGGACGAGGCTCTGGTTCTCGGGTTAAGAGATCCCACATTCCAGAGCAGATTGATGGCTTGGGCGGACATTATGGTCACCGAGGCCATTGCTGAAGCTACTGCAGCCGAGGCCACAAAGAAGTCAGTGGCCAAGATGCACCAAACGAACGCGAGGGACCGGCAAATAACTTTGGAGACCAACTCATCACCAGATAAAAGACCCAAGGTTGGTCACAAAGCCACAACAGCACACAACAAGGACGTCAATTCCTCCCCCAATACCGAAGACAAGGAGGAGGAAATCCACAGATTGCAAGCAGAATGAGATCAACGGGAGTGGAGAGGTCCTAAGTTGGGTTTTCAGTGCGCCAGAAGTGGCGGCGACCACCCCCGTTCAGAGTGCTGGTTCTTAGACTCCATTTGCCGGTACTGTGAGAAACGGGGGCACATCACCAAGGTCTGCCGCAACAAACAAAACTACAGCCTGAGGTGACGCGACAATATGTCCCCCAGGAACCAGGACAAGCATACAGAGAACTCCTGGAGCCACGATGGTTGAAACAAGCGGTTCAGCGAAGCCCGACACAGAGAAGAGACACACCAAACAGTCACCGTTGGGCATTCAAACAACACCGACGCCAGAAAGGTGCATGTGCAGGTCAGCATCGAAGGCAGGCAGTGCAACATGGAAGTGGATTCCGGAACCTACCTCTCCATGGTATCTTGGGACACAATCAAGCGATTAGTGCCCAGCTTACAAAAACGGGAGCTGGAGAGTAAAAAACTAACGATCAAAGACTACCAGGGGAACCAGATCCCCGTGATAGGAATTGGACATTTCCACATTATTTTCAAGGATCAAGAGAAAGTACTTCCACTAACCATCATGGACAGAGACTGCCCAAGCCTGTTAGGACTCGAATGGTTCTCACCATTAGGAATCGAGGTGATGGGCATCAACCACGCCGAGGAAACAGTCTGGGAGGAGGAACTCATAAAGGACTTCCAAGAGGTCTTCGATGGACAATTAGGCAAGTACCGAGGGTCCCCAATATCATTTAATGTGAACCCCAATATTGCCCCAATCCGTCTTAAACCGAGGTGAGTCCCATTCGCACTCAAGCCTAAAATCGATGAGCAACTAGACAAGCTCATCGCGCAAGGGGTCCTGGAGCCAATAGATCATGCATGCTGGGAGGCCCCAATAGTCACCCAATAAAACTGGATGGGTCAGTGAGAATTTGTGGTGACTACAAGGCCACTCTAAATAATGCGCTGCAACAGAGTGCGTACCCAGTTCCGGTGGTACAGCACCTCCTACATTCACTAGGGGGAGGAAAAGTCTACCCAGTTCTGGTGGTACAGCACCTCCTACACTCACTAGGGGGAGGAAAAGTCTGCACGAAACTCGACCTGGTGCAGGCATACCAGCAGCTGCCAGTCAACGCCGAGACTGCGGAAGCGCAAACCATCGTGACCCACAGGGGGGCTTTCCTGTGCAAAAGACTCCAATTCGGAGTCAGTGTGGCACCAGAGGTGTTCCAGAGCCTAATGGAATGACTATTACAAGGCATAAAAAGAGTGGTGCCATACTTCAATTATGTCTCGGTAGCAGCCAAAAACAAAAGCCAATTGGGAAGCTACCTCAGGGAAGTCTTGCAGAAGTTTAAAATGCAGGACTAAAGGTAAAAAAGGAAAAGTGCCAGCTATGCACAGAAAAGGTAGAGTTCCTGGGATACCTAGTTGATAAAAACGGGATTCACCCCACAGAGAAAAAGATTAAAGTGATCAAGGAAGCCCCAAGACCACAAAATCAAGCAGAGTTACAGATTTTCCTAGGACTAATTAACTTTTACAATCATTTTTTTTGCCACAAAAGGCAACGACGGCAGAACCTCTGCATAGGTTACTCGACAAGACAGCCACATGGTCCTGGGGCAAGCGGGAAGAAAATGCATTCCGGAAAATAAAAGATTTCCTCACATCGGAATCAGTCCTCATCCAATACAGTGAAACCCTACCACTGACGGTGACCTGTGACGCCTCACCATTCGGCATCGGAGCCATACTGAGCCATATTCTGCCAGATGGGAGAGAAGCACTGTTTGCATACTTCTCCAAGACATTATCAAAGGCAGAAAGGAACTATAGCCAGCTCGACAAGGAGGCATTAGCAGCGGTCACCGCCGTGAAGCGGTTTCACGAATACCTGTACGGTAGGAACTTTACCCTTATCACTGATCACAAACCACTCCTGGAGATCCTGGCAGGGAACAAGGCCATCCCTAACATCTTGTCACCACGGATGACAAGGTGGTCCGAGTTCCTTGCCGCCTACAACTACCAACTTATACATCGCTCCAGGAAAAGCATCTTGCATGCTGATGCATTAAGTTGTTCCCCACTGTTGGATCGAGAGGACAACCCAACACCCACCACATCCACCCTGCAAATAGAAACACTGCCCAACCCACCAACAACCGCATCAGACATTGCCAGAGAGAAAATAAAAGACAGGAAACTGGCACGGGTCTTGAGTTGGGTAGAAAAAGGGTGGCCGGAAACCGAGAGCAGCGACCAGTTTAAACCTTTCTGGAATCGACAGACTGAACTTTTTTCCCAAAAGGGATGTATCTTATGGGGCGACAGAGTGGTGGTGCCGGAAAGATTGCAAACAAGAATATTGGACATGCTGCACGGGGGACACTCAGGCATCGTAAAGATGAAATCCCTGGCCAGAAGCTACATTTGGGGGCCAGGGATGGACAAAACCATCATGGCAACATGTGACAAATGTCAAAGATCCAGGCCAAACCCTCCCTCCGCACCAACCCTCGAGTGGGAAACACCCAGGGGCCTGTGGTCAAGGGTCCACATAGACTTTGCAGGACCCACAAAAGGACACACCTTTTTAATCACAGTTGACGCTTACTCAAACTGGTTAGAAGTAAGCATTATGCAATCTACCACAACAGAAGCAGTCATAAAAAAACTAACTAAGCTTTTTGCCACCCATGGACCACCGGACTTGCTAGTCTCTGATAACGGGCTGCAATTCACATCGTTGGTGTTCGAAAAATTTGTCGCCGAATGGGGCATATGGCATGCATTGACAGCGCCCGCTCATCTGGCGGCAAACGGGCAGGCAGAACAAATGGTCAGATACATGAAAGACGCCCTAGAAAAAATGGACATGCATGAAAAAATAAATAAACTACTGACAATACAACATATAACACCCAGCTCAAAAACCAATAAAAGCCCAGCAGAGCTCCTAATGGGAAGAAAACTCCGATCTCACCTAGACAGACTTCACCCCACATATAATTCCGAAAAACCACCAGACTCGTCTAGCAGGTACTGCACATTTAATCCGGGAGACACAGTTTATGCAAAAAACTTTTGAGGAGACCCGCTCTGGGTACCTGCCAAGATAACCCAGGTGACAGGTCCCCGGTCATAGAGGCTAGAAATGGAGGATGGAAGGAATTGGAAATGACATATCGACCAACTAAGGTCAAGAACAACCTCCAACAATACAAGCAATGCACAAACACCACAAAAAGACTTAAATACAAAAACTAGAGGGGGGGGAGAAACCCCAAACATTTACCAAAAGGAAGGAGAAAATCCTCTCATAAGGGCTGCCGCGGCTCGCAAGTCCAGCACAGATCTATACCTTGAATAAAGAGCTGAAGTTATGCTGGTCTCAAGTCTCTTTTTCCCACAACTTAATAGAACTGAATATCAAAAGACAAGAATAATGCAATGCAATTTTTATTTCATAATATTTTAGATCTATCTAAAGAAGGAACTTTGGATTGCTTTATTCTCAAATGTTGAATTTTTACCTGGCTATTCTACCCATAGACTAAAATAATATTAGTTTTTGTGTTTTAAATTATTCCTGATACTTTAAATACAATCAAGGATTAATTGAGGATCAATTAATTAATTAAGGAAATGAATTGAATTCAGTGTCATACCAAACAATATCAATTTTTAATGTAAACAAATATCCGTGAACATTTTTTTCAGACATTGTCCTGAAATGTATAATTCTTTCTTTTGAACTCATAAAGGATTACTATAGAAATCTGTTATTTCAGAAAAACTGATTTTTTAAAATTACTTTGCATATCCTTCTTCATTGCTATCTTAGTAGTATACAGTAAATCATGAATAGTAATTACACACTGAAAACATTTTGATTATTTTCTAGTTACTGAAGAATCAACTATAAAGCCTACAAAAATATCAGGTAAGAAAGTAATTTTAAATATTATTTTTAAAGTTCAGTAATACATTTTCCATATCTGTGAGATGAATATAGGTCAAATATAGAGCAACCTAGGATTGTAGATTAAAAGATTTAGATGACAATAGAGTGTATTCAGACTTGTTATGAAAACTTATTATATGTCCAGTAAGTTGTTAAGTTACAGTAGTTAAGTTTTGTTTTACATATTTTTTCCTATTTTAATGAAATGGAAGCCATGAAAATCCTTGAGGTGGCTACCATTTGCCATTTTATTAACTTTTTTTCTTGGAATGTACTGGAAATATTGTGGGCAATCTTGAGATTTTAGCAGCTGCTATCCAAATATCACAGCTGTCAATTATAAACCAGCATATTTTATAGATTCAGAATCAAATCACTCTATCTTTATACATTTGGGAAAAATAAATAAAAAGAGAGATCTGTAACATGTTTTGTTGCAGAACAGAAAGAAAAAAAGATTAAAAAATATATAAGCCAGCCAAAAGTAATATAAAATCTAATTGAATCTCTAAGAATTTTTGTTCCCCACAATGTCAGTCCAAAATTGTATTCCTAATTTACCCTGCCATAGATGAGATCACATGGGCTATCTTTTTATATTTATGAAACCAAGACTTGAAAATCCTCCTTCTTCAGTTAGTGTGATTGAATAATTGTGATTACTTTCAGTTCCCAAATCAATAATTAGCACTAAGTGATAGCCATAGCAATTTATACTTATATTTGCTGTGCAAGAATTCACACCTCTGTCAATTCAGCCCTTATCTTCCATAGGCAACACGTATCAATTTCCTTTGAGATCTGTAATGAACAGGAAAATATGGTACATTACAGTTACTTCCTTTTACTGAGTTACAGTTCACAAATTCCTGGGATTGGTAGTTGACTCTTGTTAGCTCTGCCTTTATTAGACTACTAAATATGATGTAATCTCTTTTGGCTTCTTTCTTAATAAAAAAAAAGTTAAATCAGAGTTTTATCATAATGTAACTATGTTCATGCATTTCTTCTCCCTGGTATTTTAGTGCAGAAAGGAGGGGAACTTCTATCAACACATGGCACAGCAGTGGTGATAGTTATCCCAATTATCTTCATAGTCATTGGTGCAGGAATCACAGCCTATATTTTCTATAGAAGAAGAAACAGACCACAAGTCTCTGCTGGATTTGACAATTCTTTGTATAGTGACAATGTGGTTATTCTTCATAAGGATTCACAATCTCTTGTAGACAATCAAGAATTAAACTAACCAATAACTATCTTTTCCAGGGATAAAACATATTGGATACAATACATTCAAAATTTGAATTATACTGTTCATAATTTAATATTGTAAAGTATTTGAAAAAAATTACACCTTATTAACAATATATATTGGTCAAACCCATGATATGAAAAGACTGAATTTATTAGTTACTGAGTAAAAACATATTTTGTTTGGTATACTTTCAAATGAAAGATTTCAATTCAAGAAGAATTAGAAGTGGTTCTTTTGCACACTGCATAGAAAGCATACAAAAATTGTTTCTTTATTCATCTACCACAGTTCATGAAATCAGTTGATTACTTGCTCCCTTCAAAGCAACTTTATATGGGGTTTCAAAAATCAAACAAGTCACCTAAACCAATGTTTGAGATATGAAATCACAAGTTTCTACTATTTAATTAGTGTTTCTCTTGTATGGAACCAAAGCCTCTACATCTTTCATGCATGCTTAAATGATCTTTTCCTTTTTCTTATGTGAGTCAAATTTCCAAGAATAGCTTGCATCAATGCCCAGATAAAGCCATCTGCTGTCTCACAGCCAGCAATGTCCCCATTTATCCCTGATTTCCCTTCATACACTTCTCAGTGTGCAGCAAGGTGTGATGTCCTTTTCCTGAGACTATTCAAGGGAAGCATCCCCTTCTTTTTGGTTCTAGACCCTGACTATTACCCTTGCTACACCAAATCTCAAACAATTCAGAGTAATATTCCTGTTGTCATTTGGACAAAGCATATGCCAGGGAATTCTGGATTCATGTTTGCATCCTATTCAATAAAGCTAAACTTTTAATGAGTATAAGTTACTGATATTTAAGAGGAAATATCAGGAGGAAAAGGACTTTACCTTTCAAAAAGGATTGCACCTGAAAATCCAGACAGAGAAATTGTGTGTCCATTTGGCATGAATATACCATCATATAGTGGCACAGTGCACAAGAAGATGGAGGGACTTACTAGAGCAAGCTGTGACCTTCTCCCCTGGCTTCTTCATTGTTTGTGGGGAGGTCACAAATGGCAATCATGGGAAGATTGGATTCTGTAATCATTGTTAATTGTAAATTGATTCCTAAATGTCCAAATAGCAATCTAATGAGCATAAAGTGCTACAATGATCAGAACTTAGAAGATCAATGAATAAGTACAACACATTCAGCATTACTGAAACTTCAAACAGTTGTTAAACTGTTGTTGTTAAACTTGGCAGCACAAAGAATCACCCAATGACTTAGTAACCATAGTTGGCTATCAATAACTAAAAAGCCATATGCAACCAGGCACCATATAAATATCATGCATTCTACACACATTCTGCTAGGGAAAAGCTCCCTGAGGATGGGCTCCAGCACAAGCTGAAAGCTTGGAAGTCAAAAACTTTGGTCCCAGTGACTGACCCAGATTGGATCTTGAAATCTGAAAGATGACAAAGGCATTACTATGCACTATTATTGCCAGGGAAACTTGGATGAAAGTGTTCTTTTGTCACCAAGAATAAAGGTAATCTTGAGGTAACATTTTTTATAGGATCCAATCTGATTCAGTCATCAGAACTAGAGGTTTGCTCTTCATGTTTTCAGACTTGTACTGGAGCCCATC
This sequence comes from Laticauda colubrina, assembly GCA_015471245.1. Classification (NCBI taxonomy): domain Eukaryota; kingdom Metazoa; phylum Chordata; class Lepidosauria; order Squamata; family Elapidae; genus Laticauda; species Laticauda colubrina. Next base: position 615,980 of record BLBF01000043.1, on the reverse strand, counting down.
CTCAGGGAACTTTTCAATCTCCAGGATGTGAGAGATTGAAAAGTTCCATGAGGATGGGCTCCAACATGAGTCCGAAAGCCTGAAAGAACAAATATCTGGTCCTGATAACCAACTCAGATTATATCCTGTAACATTATTCTGGGACACATATATTTGCCTTTGGTCACTACTGTTTATAGGATATAATAAGCAACTCTAAGGTTTTTCCAGGTTTGGTGTTCTAGTTTCTTATAAAGTCTACTGCTAAATGTTATATTCCACACAAATTATAATTCAAAGCAATAGGAAGATTTCAAAATAACATGAAAGTTCCTGCTTCCTAGTCATCCTTTAGTATGAAATGTGCATATTAGCTTTTTCATGTGTTGAAACAGCTTAATCATCAGTATACCAGAGATACCAGATACCAGAGAAAAGGGAAATATAAATTACGTATATATTTCTAAGAAATAAGAAAATTGACTGAAACAAAAAGAAAAATAAGAAAACTGCCTGAAAATTATTGCCCTCCTACGATCAGAAGATTAAAGTTTATCAATTATTGGAAATATAAAGATAAGTTAAGCTCTTTGGAATCCTTACTCTGACCATCCCAAGACTTATTTTCCATGACAGCCTTCAGGAAGACTGTTGTATAATACCTTGTTCCCAAGTTTAAGCTTATCTAACACAGCTCTCTCCAACTTTAACATGTTCCAATGTGTGAACATTAACTTCTAGAATTGCCTAGCAAGCATTATCATTACTGTGAAAAATTCAGCAGAGATTCAGCCATGCTGTAATCTAGGCAAAGATGTCAGAAAGGCCAACAACTGCTTGATCAAGGTTATGAAGCATTGAACAATGAGTTTGCTAAAAAATATATGAAGTTGGACCAAAACAATTGATGTAAGAGGACATTGCTCTTTTATACAGAGGACAACAAACTATTTGTATGACTTCATTTTAATTTGCAATAAAGATTTATTAATATGATTGAATACCTGAAAGACTTTGTCATTTGTCCATGAAGAAATAAAAAAGCAGACTGTGATTTGCAACCAAGTCTTGCAGAGGGGAGCCTGACAGATTGATTGTCCTTACTGTTGTATAATACCTTGTTCCCAGTATTTTCTTAAAGTTTGACACCCCCGCTCTAGGTGACTGCCATTTCTATGAGAAGACACCCATCTTCTGCATATAATTAAGAATTAGCAGGACGGCTATGGACCTTCTAGTGATTCTGCTGTTAATTAAGAAACCAGCATTCTACTCAGAGTCAAGTGTCTACTTTATGGTCCTATATCTGACTATTAAAGGTGGCAGAGAAACAAAGATAATTCATCTCCAAACATAGTTCATATTGACCCTATAATTGCTGCCAGAGTCATCAAGAGTTGTTTTCTCATTGTCTTTGCAGAGAAATAGGATGTAAACCAAACAAATATATTGCCTATGTTTTACACTGTTATATTTCCCTCAGACCAGGCAACTTCCCCATCAGCCTAATGAAAGAAGGTAGTGCAATGGGCATGCTTTGTTAATGAAGCTAATCTACATGAATGTTATGGCACACCATTTTGAGAATTCAGTCAAGAAAGTGACTCTCAACTTTGCATCTATAGCAGGTTAAGCATTGGGTGTGGGAATAAATCACATAGTTTCAATCACTAACTCGGGATTTGGGCTGTAAAGAGAAAGGATTAACTCAATATTCAGAGATGGATTATTGGAAGAAATACCAGATGAATAAGTATGTCAAAGCACTCAGAATTCAGGTCGGAGAATTAATAAATAAATTATTTATTTATTTATTTTGGAAATTTATTTTGTTGCCTATTTGTACTTGGCAGCTTATAAGAATATAAAAAAATAAAGGTATATATATATATATATATATATATATATATATATATATATATATATATATATATA
>BLBF01000043.1:586093-603221 GCA_015471245.1 Laticauda colubrina | reverse complement strand
ATGAACTTGAATTTATGTCTGTACAAAAAGATGTAACTCGGGATCAAACTGCCGTCCAAAAAGATATTTTATGTTTTTTATGTTTTGTGTTTTGTTGGTATATGTTTGTTTGTTAAAAAATTAATAAAAAAATTTTCAAAAAAAAAAAAAAAAAGAAATCCGGGCAGGCCGCTGTTAAGTTCACTGACTGGGAGATGTACATCATGGCCAAGTGCAGTTTCCTGGAGGGTGAGATCTGCCACCAAGGAGCAGCCCCTCTGAGACCCCACTCCCTCAGACAGCCCACAGACAGCCAGTCCTCTTCCAGCCAGGAGCCAGCGAGCCTGTCCAGGCAGGTGAATTCAAAGGGCCCCATGGCAGAGACCCCCCCCCCCCGACAGCTGCACTCCCCATGCCGGCAGACTTGGAGGATCCCATGGAGGATGATGCCCTGCTGTCACAAATGGAGAAAGAAGCAGCAGCCACCAGAGGCCAACCCACCCCACCTCCACCCCACCCCCAGCTCCAGAAGATGCAGGCAGAGAGGCAGACTGGAGGGCCAGGACCACAATGTGCTGTTGGAAATTAGGGACACAATGAAGACCAGCACAGAACTTCTCTCTCAGCTGGTCCACAGTGACATACCATCCTCAGACTGGAAGCCCTTCATTATCTACGTGAGCCGGACCCTGAGGGACCTGTCTGAGGCCCAGTACCAGGTGACAAAGCAGAAGATCACAACACTTCTGCACAACCCTCAAGGCCCAGCTGAAGCTGCTCCCACCCAGTCCAGGTCTGCTCCTCCAACCCAGGCGACATCACAGCTCTTCCACGGCTTTCAACAGCCCCTCACCTACCAAGGCTACGACAACCAGGACTTCTCACAGCAGAAGCAGAACTTCCCAGTCCAGGCCCAGGTTCATTGCACGCCACGGACACCACTCTTCACCCAGCTGCAGACCAGACAGCCCCACTACACTCCTCCTTCCTCCACCCCATGGCCAAGCCCATCAATGGACAATATGTTATCAGTATTGGGCCTGACATCTCAAGTCCTTGATGAAGGGCTTCTCAACCTTATGGGACTGAGTCAGCTCTCGGATAGCTTCCTGAACACACCATCCCCTGTTGTACCCTCAGGTCCAAGCACCCCAATGGTGCTTCAGACCAGCACTCAAGCCACAGCCATCTCCTCAGTCCCTGCCCACTTAACAGTTGAGACCAGGGACATCAGAGTGACTGAGAATAGTGTCAGAGACTGAGTTGTACTTGTTAAGTTTATCTTTGTTAAGACACTTTACTTGGTTCATTTTGCTTTTTTAATAAAGTCATAAAGTTTACCTAAGAAAGTTAATAAAGGTTATCTTTGCTTAACACACTTAATACAGTTTACTTGGTTCATTTTTCTTATTTAATAAAGTCATAAAGTTAAGAAAGTTAATAAAGGTTATCTTTGCTTAAGACACTTAAGACACTTTACTTGGTTCATTTTGTTTATTTAATAAAGTCATAAAGTTAAGACAGTTAATAAAGGTTATCTTTGCTTAAGACACTTGGTTCATTTTTTTTACTTAATAAATTGTTGGTGAAAACTTTGAAAAAATGGTTAAGCCTTTGCATGCTTGTGGGATAGATAAGGATAGTTGTGGATAGATAAACCTCCAGTGCAAGCATAGTGGGACTGTATGGTCCACCATCCCAGCTGCCACACATATGGACCTTTTTAATCAATAACAATTTATTCATTGATCAACACATTTTAAAATAAACAAAGCTCTTTATTAATGCCCTATTCATTGTAGGACCACTCAACATACATGGCACAATCTTATCAGTGTTATGCGACAGGCCCAAGGAAGCATCCATTAATCATCTATCATCATGTCTTACCACTCCACTGCTCCAGCTGTGGAGTTTCACCAGTGTCTCAGTAGGTTGCGCTGCTTCTTCCCTTCACGTGAAGCTCTGTTGGGGCCTTGTACATCCACAGTGTCTATCAGGTTACGTCCTTGCCTCCATTCATCAGGCTCCATGTCCCCATTCCCTTGTCGACAGTTGACAAGTCTGTTCTGCAACACTGGGTAGCAGGTGCGCATGAGATTGTGCAGGATGCAGCAAGCTTCTACGATGCTCCTCACAGTCTGTGGGTGATGCTGCATGGTGTTGAGAAGTATCTGGAACCTGTTGGCCAGGATGCCAAAGGCATTCTCCACCACTCATCTTGCCCTGGACAGCCTGTTGTTGAAGATCCTCTCTTCACGGGTGAGGTATCTTGAAGTGTACAGCTTCATGAGGTAGGTTCTGAGGGAGAACGCGTCATCACCAATTATGAAGTAGGGCACATCTTGTGTGTCATTGGGTAAGGGGTCTGGATGTGGAAAACCCATGATGAGGTTGCATTCCAGCCCATCCTTGAGGTCACTTGCATTGTATACCTGGCCATCTGAAGCTGACCCGTTGCCTGAAGCATTGATGTAGATTAACTTGTTGCCAGCATCAACCATGGCAAAGAGGATGATACTGAAGAAGCCCTTGTAGTTGTAATAAGTGGACCCTTAGTTGGCTGGAGCTTTGCAGGCCACGTGCTTCCCATCTATGGCTCCAACGGTGTGGGGAATGTTCCACCTCTGATACCACTCTTCTGCAAGTTTTCTCCAGACTTGTTCAGTGGTGGGGCACCTGAGGAGCTCCTCCACGTATTCTTCAATGATGGCCTGTACCACTTCTCTGACCACTTTGCTGATGCTATTGTGTGGCACCCTCCATGCATATTGCATGTTTCTGTATCTGGTTCCAGAGGCCAGGTGGTGCAGAATCAGGACCCTTCAGTCCAGGGTCCAGGTTGGCATGGAAGTTGGTGCTAGTCAACCTGGGTCTCAGCCGCTCTACAAGTTCGTCAAACATGGCTGGTGGCATCCTCATAAAGTGATGGAATGCACGAGGGTCTTCATTCCTCAGCTCCACCATCAACTGGTCATACAGTCCAAACTCCATTCTTCTCATGATCCATCCTTGGACCCACACAGCTCTTGGAGCTCAGTCTCCTTCTTCTCCTTCTGAAACAGTCTGAACAGGTTTTGGTTCTGGTGATGAATGAGCGCAGCTACCATACGGACTGTCATCATCCATGATGGAGAACAATTGATGATGTTGAAGACCAAGACCAAGGGTGAAGAGATCTGTACACCACGGCTGCTGGACTCATACAGAGATCCAGATGATTTTCTCCCCCTTTTTATAGAAAATGTCGATTGTCCACTAGGTATACTTCTACATACTCTAGACATACTCCAGACATCCTAAATATATGAGATAAATCCCAGATACAAACGTTTTGTCCATTTTTAATCCTTTATATATGAGATGTATATGCTTATATCCTTTCTATTTCCGTGCTACTAATGCTGTGTAGACGTTCCGTGTACCTTTTGTTTCCTCCCTCTTTCCGTTTTCAGCTGCAGTGGATGTGAGTTGAGGAGATGGCCAGAGGATGCAGAGAGGATACAGTGGACGTTTAACGGATGATAACGGACATAGAACGTTTGTTGCCTGTATATGTCGCGGATGTACATCGTACGTGGCGGAAAGTTCATCCGTTCACAAAGTTTTGTGCAGTTCAAAACTTCTTGCGTGGATGAAATCACAGTGGATGGATGCCCGATGGATAGAGAGTATGAAACACGTATGCAATGAGTATGCATAGCGTTTTCCAATGGATGACAAGCTTTTTTTACATTTTACATCCTCTTTGCATCCGTAAGTGCAGCAGGACTTGGCTTTAACAGAATCTTGAACGATGAAAGCCTTTCTCTCCTCCTTTACTTTTACTTTCCTGAAAATGAGGGAAGGTCCTTTCAGAGACATTGTCCATGCTCCTTTTCTTTCTGTGGGCTTTATGCATTCTGCATTATGGTTGTTTAGTCTTTGGCTCTTCCTCCTATCTCCCAAGGTCTTTCTCATAGAAAATTACTTCTGGAAAATCCTTTAAGCATGATGTTCCATCAGGCCAACAAAACTCTTTTAATTTGGACCATTGGCTGCAATATTCTCTGGATTTTAAAATTGTATTTTATTTTCTTTCTATTGATTTTTATGCTATTATTTATTTTGCTGGTGTTTACTTTTTAATCTGAATTTATAAAGATGAAAATATGCAGAGATAGTTCTATTTGGAGAACTCTATAACATAACATCATAAAATGACATAAGTTAACAACATCAATAACAATATATAAAATAATTTAAAATGTTTATTTCATTAATCATCATTGTCTTTATCGCCTTCTCCTTCTCATGTTCTTGCTTTCTTTTCTGGTTTGTCCATTCTGTCTTTTATTCTGTTCTTTCTGCTATCTCCTCTCTTTCCTGCCCTGTTTGATCTTCATTCATTATTAGTTGTAGTGTATTTTATATTTTACTATATATGCCTTACATTAGGTACTTTATCTCACTGTGATTCTTTTCCATAATAACCCTAATGTGGAAGCTTCCTGGACTATTTAAATGGAATTGATTATAATCCTAAGATGTAAAGAACTATGATTACTGAACTTTCTGATGAGTAACATTGAATTGTCTGGAATGTATTGTTTTTGGATTTGATTAAGAGTGGGATTTATTAAATTAAGACAAGATGCTCCATCAGGGGGGAATGGGTGAGATTTCATGAGAAATTATGTTGATGTTTCAAAGCATTTGGGGTTCTATGGAAAAGAATCACAGAAAGATAAAGTACCTAATGCAAGACACATATGGGAAAATAGAAAATATGTTACAACTAATGATGAATGAAGATCAAAGAGTCCTGGAAAGAGAGGAGATAGCAGAACAAATAGAAGAAAAGACAGAATGAACAAACCAGCAAACAAAGCAAGAAGATGATGAGAAGTCGATAGAGACAATCATGACTGATGAAATAAACCAAGGGAAAACACTTTAAAAATGGAATTGGATAACTTGGAAGATACTTTTGAAAAGGAGATAAAGGTTTGGATGGATACTCTGGAGACCTGGCAGCTTAGGAGGACAGAGATGGGAGAAATATCCAGTCTGAGTGGTGAAAATACAGATGCTGATAGAGATAAAGATCCAAAAGAGGAATATGGGAGGCAGGCCAAAAAAACAAATAAGAATTGAAGTATCAAAACAAACAAGAAATTATGAATAGAAAGAATTTTTCTAATATAATGATGGCCTGATTAGAAGTTTGAACAGAGGTAAAAATAAGAATACACACTTTTATGTGAAGCAATAGATGGAAAGATTGGAGGTTGAAAGAGAGTATTATTAGGCATGTTTAAATAATAGGAAGATTGGTACTTGAATGGCATATTGTGACTTTGAACAACCGAATAATAAAGGGTTATGCCTTGTATAAATATGTGTATTAATATTAGCATTAGTAATGATGACCTGATTAGAAGTTAGAGTAGAGGTAGAAATAAGAAATAGGGGAAATATTAGCAGATATATTTTTTATATAATAGATATAAGTAATAATTTGATGGAAAAGATCAGAGGTTGAAAGATGTTATTACCATACATACTTATATCATTGACATTAAAATGGAATACTGAAATATTGAAAAACTACTTAAAACATGTATATTAATACTGGGATTTTATAAGTTTGATTAATATAACAACTATTATGATTATCATTATTGATGTTTATATTAAAATGAATTTTACCCAGGGGCCATATTATTCATGTATTGATATTGATGTATATTAAAAATAAAAATCTAATAAAACTTGAAAACAATAACTTAAAGTGTTAATTCTATTCTATTTCTTATGGAATTCACAATGCAAATATACGAAAGTTACCTAGTTCAGAAGCAAACACTGAACAATTCAGTTTAATTCAGATAGATCTTAAAGGGACCTCGCATGACCTCTAGTAACCTCCTGTTCCAGCAGAAAACCTTACATCATTTCAGACAAGTGACTATCCAGTCTCTTCTTAAAAATCTCCAGAGATGACGCACCAACAACTTCTGGAGACAAGCTGTTCCTGGTTAATTGAACTCACTGTTAGGAAGTTTATCCGTAATTCCAGGTTGCTTCTCTCCTTGATTAGTTTCCATCCATTGTTTCTTGTCCTGTCCTTTGGTGTTTGGAAAGCAAATTGACCCTACCTCTTTGTGGCAGCCTCTCAAATACTGGAATAATGCTATCATTTTATTTATTTATTTATTTATTTGATTTGTCAATCTCTTACAAGATAATAGGTATAAGTATATATATAGTTATGAATACATGAAATGGGTACATATAAAAAAAAAATAAAAGAAACAATAGGACAGGGACGGTAGGCATGTTGGTGCACTTATGTACGTCCCCTATAGACCTCTTAGGAAAGGGGTGAGGTTAATAGTAGACAGTCTAAGGTTAAAGTTTTGCAGGTTTGGGGAAGAAACCACAATATTCCAGACATTGACCACTCTGTTGCTGAAGTCATATTGCCTGCAATCAAGTTTGGTGCAGTTAACCTTGAGTTTGTATCTATTGTGTGCTCTTGTGCTGTCATGGTTGAAGCTGAAGTATTCATTGACAGGTAAGTCATTGCAATGTATGATTTTATATACCATACTTAAATCAGACTGAAGACAGTGTAATTCAAGGTTTTCTAGGTCTAGAATTTCGAGTCTGGTGGCATAAGGTATTCTACAACAAGTAAAGGAGTGGAGAACACTTCTTGTGAAATATTTCTGAACTTTCTCAACTGTGCTAATATCAGATATGTAATGTGGGTTCCAGACTGATGAGCTGTATTTGAGTGTTCGTCTAGCAAATGTTTTGTATGCTCCAATTAGTAGTGTGATATTACCAGAGAAAAAGCTATGTACGATTAGGTTAACAACTCTTAATGCCTTTTTGGCTAGGTAGTTACAGTGGGCTCTAGCACTTAGGATCTCTATCATTAGACATGAGTATTCCAACGTTCTTGACAGATTTTGGATCATCGACAAGGTCTTGACTGTTCAGTTTGTATTTTATTTTCTGATTTTTTTCGACAATGTATAAGACAGAGCATTTATTTGTTGAGATTTGAAGTTGCCATTTGTTTGACCATTCTGATACAAAGTCAAGATCTTTTTGAAGGGTACCAGTATTGTCTGTGGTATTGAACAGCTTTACATCAACAGCGAAGCGAATGCAGTTGCTCTTAATATGATCACAGAGGTCATTTATGTAGAGTATGAAGAGACTTGGTCCTAGAATATTGCCTTAGGGGACACCACTATTGACAGGTACCAAATTTGATAGGACGCTCCCAATTTTGACCATTGTCTCTTTGACAAGAATGCTACTATCCAGTTGTCCAGAGATACCATAAGATTTTAGTTTTAGGAGTAGTTTGCCATGTACCACTGAATCAAAAGCTTTACAGAAGTCTATATAGATTGCGACTATTGTTTTGCCTTGATCGAGTTGTGTAGTCCATATGTTTTTGCAGTGCAAGAATTGCAGATTACAGCATAGTTTTTTTCTGAAACTAAATTATTTATTGGAGAGTAGGTTGTTTGTCTCGAAGTGGAGGATAATGGATTGATTAATAATTAATTCCATGACTTTACAGATGACGCAGCATAAGGAAATTGCTCTGTAATTTTCAACTAAGCTGAGGTCTCCCTTTTTAAAGATGGGGATGACCTTGGCTTGTGACCATAGGTTAGGCAAGGAGCTGGTCCTGAAAGATTTTTCAAAGATTATACTTAGAGGTTCAGCTATGGCAGTGGATAGCTTTTTTAAGAAGTAGGCACATATTCTGTCTGGTCCAATAGATAGAGATGGTTTTAGATTGCGTACTGCCTTTTCAACATTGTCTTCTGTAAAATAGATATGTATTGGATCATTGTAGTTTTCTGTTAAAGATGTTGACTTCTGTTAAAGGTGTTATCGTTGCAGTCTTTTCCATTAGGTCCTATCAGAGGTGGGATGGACCTTGAGTCTTTTAGTTTGTTGTTTACAAAATTGTAAAAACGTAGATGGAATTGGTGCGTAGAAGATTTTCATCTTGTTTAATGTGATAATTTGTGCTTTCAGTCTTTATCTGGTGGCATAAATGTTTGTATCAGCTTTTGAAATTGGCAACGTGACCAGATTTGTTTTTCTGCCAAAGTGATTTCTTTTTGGATTGAAGTTTTCTTATTGTTATGGGTAATTTGGTTTTTTTTTTGGGGGGGGGAGTTGTTGTTGATACATATAGTTTGATGACTCTTTTGACTTCAAATAAAAATATGTTGTAATGGTCTTCAACAGTATTGCATCCAGTGAATAGAGATTGCTAATCAAGGGATGACAGATCATTGTTTATAAGATCATAGTTACCTTTTTTGAAGTTATAATTGGGGATTACGTCATTGTGATGATTTTTGTGTGGACGTATGTTGAGACAAAAGTCAATCATGTTGTGGTCACTGTTGGAAAAGGGTTCTTTCATTTGTATTCCATAAATTGAATTCAAACTATTGCAGAAGATGAGATCAAGACAGTTGTTAAATCTAGTGTTGTTGGTTTCCAGTTGTTCTAGTTCCAGATTTGTAACAGCATTGTAGAAGGTTGCATGTATGGGTTCAGTTGTACATTCATTTAGGGTCCAGTCAATATGAGGTAGATTGAAGTCACCAAAAAAGATAAAAGCATGTGGGCAGGATGTTGCCCATGTTAGTCATGAATTTAGTTTGTCATAATCAGGTGCTCTGTAACATAGTAAAAATTGAAATGTGATATTTAAGGATAGTTCAGAGATGATGATTTCAGGAAGAGCAAGCTCTTGGGTAACTTGGATGTTTTTTAGATTTAAGGACTTTTTATAGAAGATAGCAACACCACCTCCTCTACGAATTTCACAATCTGATCGGTAAACATGATAGCCTCTTACTGTGGTAATGGAGTCAGGTAGAGATGCGTTGAGCCATGTTTCACAGACAAATATGATGTCGAATTTAGCCATATTTAGTAAGACGAGAAATTCAGGTATTTTGTTCACAAGGCTTCCATTGAGTAGCTTGCATTTAAGGTGAGCAGTAGTTGGAATTGAGGTAGTTAGGGGCATGCGTGCCTAGTCTTGGATGATGGGTCATGTCATCCCCTCGTCCTTCTTTTCTATAGACTGGCCATACCCAAATCTTGCAACCATTTTTTCATTTGTTTTAGTCTCCAGACCTTTAATTACTTCAGTTGTTCTTCTCTGCACTTTTTCCAAAGTCTCACCATCTTTTTTGTAATGTGGTGACCAAAACTGAATGCAGTATTCCTGGTGTGGTCTTACTAATGTTTTACAAAGTGGTACTATGAGCCAGCCCTGTGGACTCAGGCTTAATTTCCAAAGTATATCTCAGCTTGAAATCTGAAGTATAGATAACAAAAAAATTACTCTATAGTTGCAAAAAAACAGGAAGAACATGATAGCATCTTTTCCAACAAACACTTTTTATTAAAAGGCATAAATTTTTGTGAACTTATATCTGATGAAGTAAATGGCAGTCCCTAAAAGTTTATACCTTAAAAAGTACTACCAGATTCTTCCTGGTTTTTAATAACCATTTGACTAATCTAGAAATTATTGTCTCTGTGCCTATTCTATTTTTCCCCTTTGGAATTCTTCCCCTCTCTCTATCTCTCTGCCTCTCTCTCTGTCTCTGTCTGTCTCTCTCTCGCTGTGTGTGCCTCTTTCTCTGTCTCTGTCTCTTTGTCTTTTCCTTGCTCTCCTCTCATATATATTCGGCTATCTCAGAAGAAATTACTCTTGTTAATGTATACTAATCAATTAAAAACAATGCATATATAAAAACAGGCATATAAAATATAAAAATCAACAATAAAAACTGAGATTAATTAAAACTAAAATATATATACAAAGCAGACAGACAATGTGTACATCTACATCAATAGCAGAGCCATTTAAATGTCTCCATTTCCCTGAGTCCCCCAGGCTGGTAACATAATCAGATATTGATAGTGTTCTGTATGGAACTTGGTAGGCTCCAAGTACTCCATTCTGATTGGCCGAAAAGGCCACTTATGGATTGGTTTGCTAGGAACCAATCTGGAAAGCCGCCAAATGGCGGGAAGAATTAAATAACTGTCATTGGCCACAAGCCAACAGGCTAGCCGCTATATAAAGGGTTGCTGCGGCTTGGGCTATGTTCCGTTTCTTTACCTAGTGGTTTGAAATAAAAAGTTGTTGTTTGGAACCCGGTTTCCTGTGCTTCTTTTCGGACGGAACACTGGTGACAAAGGTGGGATCGTCGTAGAAGCAGAGACCAAAGCACGCGGCGATCTGAACCGAGCAAAAGAGATGGCTGGTAACAACGCGCTGCCCACGTCCTTCAATCCTGATGAGGAGGATTGGGAATTGTATATCGATCGCTTTCTTATGTTCTTAGAAAGTAACGAGATGGAAGAAATCTCGGATGAAAGGAAGAGGGCTGTCTTCGTTACACACTGCAGACTGGCCATATTCAAAATGGCGAAGGCGCTGGTGAAACTCAGAGATCTCAAGCAGATAACCTGGTCCGACCTGAACTGAATGCTTCGAACACACTATGCACCGGTGGTCTCAAATCTCACCAAACAACATGAATTTTACAAAAGGGACCAGAAGGAGGATGAAATCATTGCAGACTTTGTGGCAGCCTTGAGACACATTGGAGGGGCATGTGAGTTTCAAAACATGGACGAGGCTATGAGAGACCATGTAGTCCTTGGCCTGAAAGACTCTACCTTTCAGAGCAAACTACTCAACAGGCTGAATATAACCATGGCCGAGGCCATTGCTGAGGCAACCGCCACTGAAGCAGTGAAAAAGTCAGCAGCCACCATGAGAAAAATGAACGCAGTTCCTGACCTGCCGACCCAAACGAGGGAGAAGAAGGCAGAAGGAGGAAAGAAACAGCCCACAGCGACAACCCACCACGAGGACGTCGAAACCCAGAGTGACACCAAAGACGATGACGAAGATGTCCATAGACTCTATTCAGATAGAAAATGGCGCGAAAAGAGGAAGAATCGGCGGGAATTTCAATGTGCGGGCTGAGGAGGCAATCACCCATGGTCTGAATGCAGATTCCTTGATGCAATATGTCGGACTTGTAATAAAAGAGGGTATATCAAAAGGGTCTGCCCAAAAAAAAAGAGCCATCATCCAAAAAGATGTGGCAGCACCCCCCACAGACATGACGACAGACAAGCCGGCAACCGATGGAATAAAAGAACCGTTGACAGAGAAGAAACGCATCAGACAGTCACCATCGATAATGCCAGAGCAGAAAGCAGGAAGAAGGTTCAGATAGTGGTGAGCATTGAGGGGAGACCCTGTGAGATGGAGGTCGACTCAGGGTCATTCTTATCGATGGTATCCTGGAATACTATCCGGCGCCTAATTCCAAACATCAAGCAAAAAGAACTAAAGAAACAAAAACTCATGCTAAAAGACTACCAGGGAAATCGAATCCCTGTAATTGGCCTTGGACATTTTTTAGTTGAATTTAAACAACACACCGAAGTCTTGCTCTTAACTATCGTCGACCGTGACCACTCTAGCCTGCTAGGAATCAAATGGTTCGTGCTCTTGGAATCGGGATGACCAGTATCAACCGTATCGCTACTACCAACTGGGAGGAGAACCTACTCCACGAATTCCAAGATGTATTTGAAGGGACTCTAGGCAAGTACTAGGGGACCCCAATCTCATTTAGCCTAGACCCAAAAATAGCCCCCATTCGCTTAAAGGCCAGATGCGTTCCATTCATGCTTAAAACAAAAATTGACGAACAGTTGAATAAGTTGATAGCGCAAGGCGTTTTAGAACCAGTTGATCATGCCAAGTGGGAAACCCCTATTGTAACACCGGTAAAGCCAGATGGGTCAGTGCACATCTGTGGGGACTATAAAGCAACCCTGAACCATGCGCTCCAACAAAGCGTACACCCAGTGCCAGTGGTGCAACATTTATTGCACTCGCTAGGGGGAGGAAAAATATTTGTAAAACTTGACCTAGCACAAGCTTATCAGCAACTACCCGTTGATCCAATAACAGCAGAGGCACAAACAATAGTAATGCATAGAGGGGTATTCAAATGTAACTGCCTCCAATTCGGTGTTAGCGTTGCCCCAGGCATTTTCCAAAGCCTCATGGAATGCCTATTAAACAGAATCAAAGTTAACGTCCCATACTTCGATGATGTACTGGTCTCAGCAAAAAACGCCAACGAGCTAGAGACCAGGCTAAGAGAAGTCTTAACTCGCTTTAGAAAATCAGGACTAAAAGCCAAGAAAGAGAAATGTGAACTGGCCATTAACCGGGTCAAATTCTTGGATTATTTATTCGATGAGCATGGCATTCACCCAACTGCAAAGAAGGTAAAGGCTATCAAAGACGCTCCCAGACCAAGAAACAAAACTGATCTCCAGGCGTTCCTAGGCCTCATAAACTTTTACAATGTGTTCCTGTCCCATAAGGCGACAATAGCAGAACCCCAACATCAGCTGGTAGATAAAAAAACCATTTGGATTTGGGGCCACTGGGAACAAAAAGCTTTCCAAGGTATTAAGGATCTATTAACGTCAGACAGTGTTCTTATCCAGTTTAGCAACACCCTGCCGCTGACTGTCACCTGCGATGCTTCACCTTTTGGGGTCGACGCCATCCTGAGTCACCAGCTTCCAGATGGCAGAGAGGCACCGGTCGCCTTTTGCTCTCCAAAGCGGAACGCAATTACAGCCAACTAGATTGTGAAGCCCTGGAAATCATTGCCGGGGTCAAACGATTCCATGAATACCTTTACGGTAGACCCTTTTCTATTGTAACCAACCACAAACCTCTCCTTGGAATCCTGGCAGGAAACAAGCCAACCTCGAACATTCTGTCTCCTAGAATGATGAGGTGGTCTGAATTCCTCACTGCCTACTCCTACATGCTACTCCACAGACCCGGCAAAGCCATCTCGCACGCCGACGCCCTGAGCTGTTCCCCGTTGACCATCACAGAAGACGACCCTGCTCTGACTACCTCCATATTCCAACTGGAGACCTGCCCGGAGCTACCGCTGACTGCAGCCGATGTCACGAGAGCCACAGCCAAAGACCATTTGATAGCGCGCATACTGAACTGGGTAGGTAAAGGCTGGCCGGAGGAAAATAAAAAAACTGAGACTTCTAAACCTTTCTGTGCCAGACAGACCAAGCTGTCTATCAAAAAGGGGTGAATCTTATGGGGTGACAGGGTGGTAATCCCATGCAGCCTCCAAGAAACCATCCTAGGCATGTTGCACAAGGATCACCCGGGCATAGTCAAGATGAAAGCCCTGGCCAGGAGTTACATCTGGTAGCCAGGGCTGGATAAAGACATTGAACGCTGGGTTGCAACATGCCACGCCTATCAGAAAGCGAGGCCTACCCCCGCCACAGGCACCTATACGAGACTGGGAAACTTCCCGGGGCCCTTAGTCTAGGGTTCACATTGACTTCATGGGGCCAATGAAGGGAAACACCTTTTTGATTGTTGTCGATGCATACTCAAACTGGTTGGAAGTCATCCTCATGGCTTCCACAACCACTGAGACTGTCATGAAACAGCTCGACAAACTATTTGAGACGCACAGGCTACCAGATGTACTGGTTTTAGACAACGGGACTCAGTTTAACGCCTTGCAGTTCGAACAATACCTAGCTGCCCCGGGTGTCCGTCATGCATTAACCGCACCGGCCCATCCGGCTGCAAATGGCAGGGCCAAACGCATAGTTAGATATACTAAAGAAGGCCTAGAGAGAATGGACAAGGGGGACGTGCAAGACAACTGAACCATTTACTAACATTGCAACATATCACCCCTAGTAGCACTACAAATAAAAGTCTGGCTGAACTATTAATGGGTAGGAAACTACGGTCCTACCTGGACAGGTTACACCCCACGTATACATGGGACAAGCCCCCCGACCCCTCAAGCAAATACCGTACCTTCGAAATCGGCAACCCAGTCTATGCCAAGAACCTTACCGGGGTCCCTCTATGGCTGCCAGCCACCATCACACAAGTCACAGGCCCCCTGTCCTACTGACTAACACTAGACGATGGGAGGGAATGGAAGCGGCACATAGACCAGATTCGTTCCTGCAACCTCGAAAGAAAAACTGCCGCAGAACCAAAAATAATAAATTCCAACGAAAAAACAACCAAGGAGGAGGGGAAAGTACAAATAAATAAAAAAGGGAGAGATGAACCTCCCATAACAAGACAACAATCTCTGCAAAATGACAATCTAACCAAACAAAAAGAGCACTCACGGTTAAATGAACCCCAAGAAAGAAGTCCGGGAGCGGAAGAGCGAAGTGAGGCCTTCCTTGAAGGTGGCAGCTAGGCCAGTTCAACCAACCTGGCCAAACCAGGAGGGAGCGGCGGAGCCATCTCAACTGGCCCAAGAGACTCAGGCAGGAGCGGCAGGGCTGACTTACCCTTCCAGGAGGTTCCATGGAGAAGGTCGAGAGAAGCAGCGATCCCATCTGAACCACTTGAAGACCAAAACAAGACTGAGCCATGCAGGTCAACTAGAACTAGGAAAAGCTCCACCTACCTGCATGACTACGTCACCCACGTTGGACTGAACTAAAGGGGGAGGGGTGTTCTGTATGGAACTTGGTAGGTCCCAAGTACTCTATTCTGATTGGCCGAAAAGGCCACTTACGGATTGGTTCGCTAGGAACCAATCCAGGAAGCCGCCAAACGGCAGGAAGAATTAAATAATTGTCATAGGCCACAAGCCAGTAGGCTAGCTATATAAAGGGCTGCCGTGGCTTGGGCTATGTTCCGTTTCTTTACCTAGTGGTTTGAAATAAAGAGTTGTTGTTTGGAACCCAGTCTCCTGTGCTTCTTTCCAGATGGAACAGATGGACTTTATTGAACACATTTAGAAACCACCCATCATCCTTACAAAGTGACTCCAGGTGGTGTACAAATAAGACATTAAAATATGTAAATATAATATAAAAAAACTGTAATATAATATGTAAATATAATATAAAAAACTGTAATATAAATATAATATAAAAAAACTGAAAACTGTAATAAAATATTTAAAATTCAGAATAAAAGATGGAGCTGGCACTAAGCAGTCCAACAGCTGCATGACCCTCAGGCAGCAAATAAGCAGAACCAGACCTTCAGGTATTTCTGAAAAGTCAGGAGAGGAGAGGCCTACCTCACCTTGGGAGGAGAATGTAGAAACAATGGAAAGGATGGGAGCAACTTCTGAAACATTAAAAGGAATAGAGCTAGCCTAATGTTGGGGGGTGAAATAATGTTCCATAAGGTTGGCATCATGGGAGAGATAGCCTGCTACCTAGGATTGACCAAATGTAGGTCCCTAAGAGAGTGTAGCCACATAATGCCAAATCTAATGGGCTAGGCTGGTATAATTGAGAAGATGCTCTCCCTTAGCTAACCTGATCCCATTCCATGGGCATTTGCCATTTAAAACTAGAAACTTTAACTAGATGAGGAAGAAAACTGGCACCAAATGCAGCTTGCAAAGAAGATTTATACTATATTCTGTCCTAGGTACATACACAACTGCTTGGGACACTGCATTCTGCATCAGCTGGGGCTTCCCAATATATTTCAAGGCCTGCATCATATAAAGTGCATTACAATAGTCCAATTTGGAAGTGACTAGGGCGTGAGTGACTATAAGCAGAACCTCCTATCCAGAGAGGGGTGCAACTGACATACAATGTGAAGCTGTGCAAAGGCTCTCTTAGTCATAACTATCACCTGCTCCTTATTTGACCAGTTATGACGCTCACTGAAAAACAAGCATTGCTACCCATGCCATAATGAATAAATATTTTATTTTTTTCAGAAAGCTTTTTGATAACATTTTTACTTCTTTCTTTCTGTGTTTGTTCCTCCTTGTTTTGTGATTCAAATCCTGAAAGTAGGAAACAAGCATTCCTTCAGAAGCACTAATTTCTGCAAAACTGTGTTGCAGCTAAATGTTGCTCCCCTTCACCCCATCATTCCAAAACAGGTCCACATTTAGATGAAACCTCTCTACCAACTGTGAACCTACCACTTCACCAAAGCATCTGTGTCACTATCCAGGAGATCCTGCTTTCAGGAATTTTCTCCCAGCAGAATGGGGAACCTGAGGTCTTCTGAAGGTTGCTCAGCATTTATTTTCAGCAACATCCATACTGACCTTTCTAACTGATGCTGTTGGGAGTTGTTGCAGCACCTGGAGGCTACAGAAATAAATACTCTGTCCAAATATTTAGTGTAACTTAACTTCCATTATTTCACTCTATATCTGTCTTCCAGATTATGAAATAATTCTTTAAAATCTGGCATTTCAGACTTGAGTTTATATTCTCGAAAGAATATAATTCAGTCTTTAATGCTCATATACTATTAGAGAAACTTCTGGAAATTGTCCCCTATCTTTCATCAGATCACTATTGCCTGATACTAAGAACCTATAGTGTACATTTTAGGATTTTAAATTCCATAGACAGACCACATGTCTCAAAATATTTTTTCCCATTTTTCCTTCAGATGCATACAACATAAAGGCAATTCACCACCAGAACTACTTAGCTTGCATATGGCTCTCCCTTTCTTGAAGTACTTCATGCTAGTTTTCATTAAAAAAAATTTGAGGGCAAAAAACAACACTTATGAAAAAGCTAGAGTAAAGCAATGACACTGACACATACAGTCCTCTTAATTGCCAGATAAGACAAAGGTAAACATATTTTCTTTCAGGTCTGCAATCCCAGGATAGCACCACTTAGAGATGAGTAGTTTTCTTAGCAGATAGCAGGAAGAAGGTTCCTTGCCACTACCCTTTTTTCAGTGCTAGTCTCAGGCCAGCCTTCCAATTGCTGTGATTCTGTTGACTTTAGGTCTTAGGATAGAATGTAAAACCATTCAACTCCGCATTCTAAAGACAAGAATTTTTTTCTGTTGGGTCCTAGATGTCCAGCTAAAGAAGACAGAAGTAGAATCTCTTCTCAACCACCAATTGTCTATTGTAGCAATTTCTCAGCCTGGTGGCTTTCCTTTACAGTTATGAAAAAGAGAAGAAAAGAAAGGAAAAGAGAAGAGAAGAGAAGAGAAGAGAAGAGAAGAGAAGAGAAGAGAAGA
>BLBF01000043.1:556383-586083 GCA_015471245.1 Laticauda colubrina | reverse complement strand
GAGAAGAGAAGAGAAGAGAAGAGAAGAGAAGAGAAGAGAAGAGAAGAAAGAAAGAAAGAAAGAAAGAAAGAAAGAAAGAAAGAAAGAAAGAAAGAAAGAAAACCCCTCCTATCCTCAACCTCCCATCTGAAATAAAGTGATTGATTAGATTCCTTATGGCTGCTCTTATTGCCATTTTACTACAAACTCAGAAAGCTTAAATGAGTAGCAAGAGTCAATTATCACAAACAAAACCATTTTTGACAGTATTGGGAACCCCAAGTTCTAGAATTGGTAAATGCATGGTTGTCCCACATTACAGAATGTCTTGTAGATAGACCAAGACCACTAGAGTTCTCTAAATTCATGCTATTAAATTAACATATTTAAAAATTGGAAGCAAGATAAAGTAGTGTATCATACACATCATTGTATTTAATAATAAAATATATAAATAATAAAGGTCTTTCTATGCTTTGATAGAAAGCATCACTGAAGTTTAAACAGAAAAGGAAGCACGTTATGTAATCTACTCCACCCATAATGTTGAAAATGTCTACATCTTATTACAAAATACTTTTTGTGCAAAGTTTGTTTTTTGTTCTTTAATTTGAATAGTTTTGAAACAATGAACTGGCTGCCCCAAACTTAAGCAGATCTATTTTCAGACAAAACTTTTAATGGCAAATTCCTGGAATGTGACTCCTGCTCAAAGAGCAATTGGCAATCATGACTAAGAGAACCTTTGCACAACTTTGGTGTCAGGTGGTGCTCCATTCAAAATTCAAGAAAGAAATACTTAGTCTCTTTAAATTAGAGAGAAGATATCTTTTACTGAAAATGAAGTGATAGCAACCATAGAATTCTGAATCTGAGAAATTAGGCGTGTGAATCGCATATACAAAGTGATGGAAATGTTCCCACCCCCAACAGTTCAGATGAATCTTCCAATTAGAAGTTGTAAATATGATCATGTGGGCATCTTCAGGTGGTGATGAGGCCTCTGTCCGTTGACCTTGGCATATTTTGATAACGGGTTGCAGTTGCGCAAAGAAAAGAAAACTAAGCGAGAAATAGAAACCTAACTCTGATGTATGCTCCCCCCTCCTCATTTTACACAACAGAAAAAATGTAACACCTCCAGCTCACTTCCCAGATTCATCCCCTCCTCCGCCCTGTTACTTATGACAGCCAAAAGATGCAAAGCAATAGTAGAAGATCTTGAAGGCTGACATTCGGCCCTCCTAGAAAAAGAAAACCGTCAGTCCTAAAAGAGAGAGGAAAAGATATAAAGTCAATAATTAATCATTAGACAGTTAAAATGAATACACTCCTAGGGTTTATCAGGATACTTGGTATGAAACGCTTTGATCAGCTTAGGGGCTTTAACGTCATTTTCATTAACCCACTCGGCTTGGGAAGAAGGGAAATGTTTCCAGGCTACAAGATACTGGAGCCGACCCCTCCATTTGCGAGAATCCAAAATTTCTTTAACTTCAAAATGTTGTTCACCCACAATCAGTATTGATATGGGAGGATCAGCCTGGATGGGTCTTAAACCAGAAGTATGTTCACGTTTTAACAAACTAACATGGAAGACTGGGTGAATTCGACGAAGAGTTTCGGGTAAGTTCAGCTGGACTGTTACAGGGTTTTTAATCTGTTCAATCTTGAAAGGACCAACATATTTAGGACCAAGCTTCTTTGATTTTTGAGTGGTTTGTAGGTATCTGGTGGACAGGAAAACTTTGTCACATACTTTATATAATTTCTGTGGAGATCTTTTCTTGTCTGCAAACTTCTTATGAGCTTGATGGGCCTCATCTAATGCTTTACGTGTTACTGGCCAGTTAAATTGGAGTTGAGTTATCCATTCATCCAACGACTGGATGTTAGGCCTTTCATGAGGAAGTTCAGGTATGGGTACAAAATCTTGTCCCTAAGCTACTTTAAATGGAGTAAATCCAGTACTACTATGTATGGAGTTGTTATATGCCACTTCAGCAAATGGCAGTAGATCAGACCAATTATCTTGTTGATAATTTAAAAACATCTAAGATACTGTTCTAACACTGCGTTAGTCCTCTCAAAGGCCCCATTGGTTTGGGGGTGGGTGGGCAGAGCTTAAGTCCTGGGCGGAGCCTATCAACTTCAGGAACTCTTTCCAAAACTTTGAGGTAAATTGGACCCCTCTGTCAGAGATTATGCATTCCGGAACGCCATGTAACCTATAGATATGTGAAATAAACAGTTTAGCCAATGTTTTTGCAGATGGAATCTTGGAACAAGGTATGCAATGTACTTGCTTGGAAAACAAATTGGTTACCACCCAAATAACCATATTTCCACTGCTTTTGGGTAGTTCTACTATAAAGTCCATAAAGATTTCCTTCCAGGGGGCCATTGGTCTAGCCACATTTTGTAACAACCCTGCTGGCTTACCAGGAAGTCTCTTTGCCAAAGCACAAATTAGACAACTAGCTACATAAGCTTCAATGTCCTTCTTCAAAGTAGGCCACCAGAATTGCCACTTAACCAGGTGTAAGGTTTTCACAAATCCAAAGTGACCAGCTGCTTTAGAATCATGAGCTTGTTGTAGTATTTGGCCCCTCAGTGCCTGTGGCACATACAACTTGGTTCCCACCCAAGCCAAACCATCTCTAACCATATAGTTATTCGAATGAGCCAGAACCAATCATCAAGTTTTAGGGCTTCTTTTAGTTGTGCGGTTAAGTCATTCGATAAGTCCACTTCCTTCCAGGAAATGTCTCCAGGTCAGTAAGGCCCAATGAACTGCAAAATCTTCTTTTTCCCAGATGGCCCTTCTTTTCTCAGTTTCAGATAGTTTATGGGAGGTTATACGCACAAGGCTGTAAGGTCCCTTTCTCATTGATTTGAAGTAACACCACTCCAATGGCCACATCACTCGCATCGGCTTGGATCACAAAGGGAGCCTCCATGTCCGAATTCTTTAGCACTGGTTCTGCAGCAAACAGTCGTTTTAGCTTTTCAAAAGCTGCTTGGCACTCCATGGATCACTCCAACGGGTTGTTAGGCCTTGGCTTCACCTCTCCTTTAGTTTTTAAGAGATTTGTGATGGGCATTGCTATCTTAGCAAAAGCCGGGATAAATTGCCAGTAAAAATTTGCAAATCCCAAGAAGCTCTGAAGTTGTTTTCTGGTACATGGGGGAGCCCATTCCAATAAGGCATGCACTTTTTCTGGATCCATTTCTATGCCCTCAAATGAAATGTGATACCCCAAATAGTCAATTTTCTCTTGATGGAATTCACATTTGGACAATTTAGCATACAACTCAGTGGCACACAGTTTCTGTAGAACCAACCTCACCAGTTTCACATGTTCATCCAGAGTTTTCGTGTTGATAAGAATGCCATCAAGGTAACCCCCCTGACTCCCCTGTATAAATGTTCATGTAACACCTGATTGATCATCTGCATTAATACAGCTGGGGCCCCTTGTAGGCCAAAAGGAAGAACGTTGAATTGGAAGCAACCCATCGGGCAGTTAAAAGCTGTCTTCCACTCGTCCCCTTCCTTAATTTGAACTCAGTAGTATGCTTCTCTCAAATCCAATTTCATGAAAATCTTTCCCTTAGCTAGGTGGGCCAGCATGTCCTTCATCAAAGGTAGTGGGTACACGTTTTCCATGGAAATGGCGTTCAAATTTCTGTAGTCCACCACCAAGTGCTTGGAGCCATCTTTCTTTTCACGGAACAACACTGGGGATGCTACCTGGGGCCTAGCAGGTTGGATGAAACCACGTTCCAAATTTTTATCTATAAACAATCTTAGCTCTTCTAATTCTTGTGGTGTCATTGAGTATAACTTCAGTTTCGGGAGCTTTACCCCAGGTAAAATTTCAATAGCACAATCTGTTGACCGGTGAGGTGGAAGCTCATCCAAGGCCTTTTCACTGAATACTTCTTTTAAATCCCAATATTCTTTTGGAATTTTCTCCTCCCCTTTCAAGGGTTCGGTACCTGTGGAAGCTATTTCAATCGGATTCTGAAGCTTCGGCTGAGATTGCCCCTCTCTTTCCGGTCACTGATTAGTGCAATGCGCAATGACCCCTTCTTCTAATTAACCCACGTTCTTCTGGGGATTCCATTTCCGAAACCAGGATAATCCCAGTATTAATGGTTGCTCCATCCCAGGGGCCACAATAAAGCGCAGAGTCTCATTATGCTCTCCCATGATCATTTCTATAGGTTCCGTGATAAAATGTGGAGGGCAACCCCCAGCCATTGATCCATCTAATTGGCAAAAGGCAATGGGCATTTTTAAAGGTTTTAGTTTTAAGCCCATTTTCTCCACTACTCCCATGTTGATTGCACACCTTGTGCACCCAGAGTCTAGCAGGGCTAGCATTTCCCCTTTGACCCCTGAAATGGGTACCCTCAACTTCACCGGAATGGTCATAGGGCCCTCATTTGGACTTACCAGGAAGTCGTCTTCTGAGTCATAATCGCTCTCTTCAGGGGTAGTTGTGGTCTGACTCCTCTACCACTGGAGGGGTGACCTCTGACACCTCTCTCGTCTTTAGCACTGTTTCGCAAGGCTTCACTGGGGATTTTTCAGGTTTCTTTCCTCCTTTTGGCGCCCCCTTTGGTTCCAGCTTGACTTTGCAGTTCACAGCCCAGTGACTTTCCTTCCCGCATCGGAAACAGGCAGAGGGGTTGGGTCTTGCTGCCACTCCTCCCCTCTGAGGTTTGGGGACCTCTTGAGGACATAGAGGGGAAGGCTTGCTCCACCCAGAACCTCCCCACCGTTTGCTTCGGGTTAAATCAATTTCCACTTCTTCTGCTAGCAAGTACCACATCTGCAAGTCATTCGGGTCTCTTCTAGCAATGCATCTCTGGTACACATCTTCATTTAATCCATCTTTAAATGCTTCTATCAGGGCTTCCTGGGACCAGCCTCAGATATGACCTGCTAATTGTCTAAATTCTTGGGTGTAGTCAGCCACTGACCTCCGTCCCTGATTTATGGTCTTCATCCTGATCCGGGCCTTGCGCTCTGCCAGTGGGTCCTCAAACCTAGCCTGCAGCGCAGTCATGAACAGGTTATAATTCATCAACTGGGGAGCATTATCATTATGCAGGGTCACCATCCACTGTGCAGATGTTCTCTCCATGCTGGCAGGTGGTTGTGATTCCCAGGGGGGGTGTCCTTCTCTGGATCCTTCCAGCTAACACCCACTGACCATCTAGGCTTCACAGCTGGATCCTCTTCCAAATTGAGCTCTGCTAACGATTCAGCTTCTTGTACCAGCAAGGAATCTTTCCCTCCAGTGGCTCCCAGATCTTCCTGGTCTCTAGGTCTTCCTCGTTGAAAATGACATGATGTTCAGGCCCCCTCAGAAGAAAGTTGAGTGTTTTTTCTGGGTGGACTGGTAAACTGAGATTCAGAATAATGTCAGGTGGTGCTCCATTCAAAATTCAAGAAAGAAATACTTAGACTCTTTCAATTAGAAAAAAGATATCTTTTACTGAAAATGAAGTGGTAGTAATCACAGAATTCTGAATCTGAGAAATTAGGCGCGTGAATCACATATACAAAGTGATGGAAATGTTCCCACCCCCAACAATTCAGATGAATCTTCCAATTAGAAGTTGTGAATATGATCATGTGGGCATCTTCAGGTGGTGATGAGGCCTCTGTCCATTGATCTTGGCATATTTTGATAACGGGTTGCAGTTGTGCAAAGAAAAGAAAGCTAAGCGAGAAATAGAAACCTAACTCTGATGTATGCTCCCCCCTCCTCATTTACACAACAGAAAAATTTAACACCTCCAGCACACTTCCCAGACACATCCCCTCCTCCCCCCTGTTACTTATGACAGCTGAAAGATACAAAGCAATAGTAGAAGATCTTGAAGGCTGATATTTGGTTTGTGCACAGGCTGCAGCTTTTGCTGGATTAGGTCTTCCCTGTGTTCAGTTATTCAAGTGTTAATCATCTCCTAGATAACTGCAACACATTGTACATGGGCTATCCTGAAATGCATTTGCAAGTTTTAGCTTGTATAAAATGTGGTTGCATGAGCAGTTTTTAGGGCCCCCAGAAGAGCTCTTGTTAGAGTGCTACTCTGCAAATTGTATATTGGTTTTTTTCTCAGGGCAGTTCAAGGTTTTTTGTTATGATCCTTGAAGCCCTCCATTGCATGTGTTCAGATTATCTAGAGAACCATCTCATCTGTCTAGGACAGGCCTTAGGGCTCATGCTGATATAGGAGACCTGTTATATATCCTGTCGATCAAGGAAAAGTCCAGGAGAAACCAATCCTTTGGAACTGACCCCTGGGGGAAGTTTGCTCCCATCTACCTGTCCATCTGTAACAGCCCCAAGACTGTTCTAGCCACCTTCAGTATGGTATTCTCCAACCAGATCTGATGGTTGACCCAGGAACTCAGTGGAGGAATACCATATGCATCCTACACCTTTCCACACTTCTTATAATTATTTAAACTGATACTTTGTTTTTACTATTGTTGTATTTACATCTTTTTTAAATATCATTTTACATCTTACTGTTGTAAACAGCCATAGTAGTCCCACAAAGAGATGGGCAACAAAGAAATGTAATAAACAAACATATAATACATAAATAAACATCCATATGTAGTTTTTAATAGTCCTCATTTTGTCTCTGACCAGGGATATGCTATTTAGCTGAAAATGAATGAGATGTGGAGAATTTCCAAAGTTTAAGCTCTAAAGCTGGTATTTATGAATGAGAATGGACCATTAGAAATAGAGATCTGGTTGGAAAAGAAGGAGATAAACATTGCATTCTAAAAGGAGACTTTGGGCTGGGTGACAACTTCAAAAGCTGATACAAAAATTTATGCCACTAGATAAAGACTGAATGCACCAATTATCATATTAAGCAAGAGGAAAACCTTCTATGCACAAATTTCACCCACGCTTTTTACAATTTTATAAACAACAAACTAAGAGACTCAAGATCCATCCCACTCATGATAGGACCTAATGGTAAAGATGACACTATTAAAGCCAACCTCTTTAATACATTCTTTGGCTCAGTATTTGTAAACAGCAATGGATCATGCCCAGTATTTCCTACTCGAACCACAGACAACTACAATGATCTAATACATATCGATTTTACAGAAGACAATGTTGAAAAGGCACTACGCAATCTAAAACCATCTCTATCTATTGGACCGGACAAAATATGCGCTTACTTCTTAAAAAACCTATCCAGTGCCATAGTTGAACCTCTAAGCATAATCTTTGAAAAATCTTTCAGGACCAGCTCCTTGCCAAAACTATGAGCACAAGCCATGATCATCCCCATCTTCAAAAAGAGAGACTCCAGCCTAGTTGAAAATTACAAACCAATCTCTTTATGCTGTGTCACCTGTAAAGTCATGGAATCAATTATTAACTAATCCATTATCCTCCACTTAGAAACAAACAACCTACTCCTTAATAAACAATTTGGTTTCAGGAAAAAACTATCATGCAATCTGCAACTCTTACACTGCAAAAACATATGGACTACACAACTTGATCAGGGCAAAGCAATAGACACAATCTATATAGACTTCTGTAAAGCCTTTGATTCAGTGGTACATGACAAACTATTCCTAAAACTAAAAATCTTACAATATCTCTGGACAGTTGCATAACTGGATAAAAGCATTCTTGTCAAACAGACAACAAATAGTCAAAATTGGGAGTGTCCTGTCAAATTTGGTACCTGTCAATAAGTGGTGTCCCCAAGGCAGTGTCCCCAAAGCAGTGTTTTAGGACCAACTCTTTTCATACTCTACATAAATGACCTTTGTGATCATATCAAGAGCACCTGCATGCTCTTCACTGATGGTGTAAAGCTATTCAACACAGACAATACTGCTACCCTTCAAAAAGACCTTGATGATGTATCAGAATATTCAAACAAATGGCAACTTCAAATCTCAACAAATAAATGCTCTGTCCTACATATTAGCAAAAAAAATCAGAAAATAAAATACAGGCTGAATAGTCAAGACCTTGTTGATGATCCAAACTCTGTCAAGGATCTTGGAATACTCATCTCTCGTGACCTAAGTGCTACAGCCCACTGTAACTACCTAGCCAAAAAGGCATTGAGTTGTTAACCTAATCTTACATAGCTTTTTCTCTGGTAATATTATACTAATAACTAGAGCATACAAAACATTTGCTAGACCAATATTCGAATACAGCTCATCAGTCTGGAACACACATTACGTATCTGATATTAACAAAGTTGAGAAAGTCCAGAAATATTTCACAAGAAGAGTTCTCCACTCCTCTACTCATTGCAGAATACCTTATGCCACCAGACTCGACATTCTAGACCTAAAAAACCTAGAACTATGCCACCTTCGGTCCGATCTAAGTATGGTTTATAAAATCATAAATTGCAATGTCCTACCTGTCAATGAATACTTCAGCTTCAACCATAACAACACAAGAGCAAACAATAGATACAAACTCAAGGTTCATCGCACCAAACTTGATTGCAGGAAATACAACTTCAGCAGCAGAATGGTCAATGTCTGGAATACTATACCTGACTCTGGTTTCTTCGTCAAACCCTAAAAACTTTAACCTTAGACTGTCTACTATTGACCTCACCCTTTTCCTCAGAGGTCTGTAGGGGGCGTGCATAAGCACACCAATGTGCCTACCATCCCTGTCCTATTGTTTCTTTTATTTTTATTTTTTATTTTACTTATATGTATCCATGTATTCATAACTATTTTATTACTTATACCTATTATTTTGTAAGCAATTGACAAAAATAAATAAATAAAGAAATATTCAGAAAATATCTTCCCATTTCTAGAATTAATTGTAAACAACCTATAGATTAAAGACTTACATTCATATAAATTATGTATATTTGTATATAAACACAAAACAGACATTTATGAGATAGATGTCACAAAATGTTAATGTTATACTATGTATATTTTTTTGGTTCGGTTTTTAAAGATATGAAAGACATAGTTTATTTTAAAGAAGCATGAACTTTATAGTTGCAGGGGTGGGCTGCTGGGGGGGGTTGCAGGGGTTTGGGAGAGCCCCTAGCTAAGATTCTGTGCAGTTTGGAGAACCCCCAAATCCCACTCCTGGCTGGTCCCACCACCCTTCCCTCTCCTCTCAGGAGTCTCCACATAGCCCGTTTTGGTTGCAGGTAAGTGCAGCAGAGGGGAACCTTCAGGGCCTTCTACACCTTCAGGGAAGGCCTTAAAAAAATCTGGACCAACAAATATAAGTATTAAATTATTATATATAATCTATCTAATTTAATTTAATACAATACATTTAATATATTTTCTCTAATCTATGTTCTAAAGTTAAGTTTACTGTCAAGTTCACATCAGCAATGAAAGGGTTACTGTCCTGAAACATATTATCCAATCAGAATCGTCCGTCTCTATCAAAGCCCGGTTAGGTGGCTCATTAATTGGTTAGGACCTCATGAATCCAGGGGAAGGCCAAGCTATGTGTTTTGGTTTGGAGAGTGATGGGAAAAACTGACCAATCACGGTTTGATTTTAAGTGGGCGGGACAAAAACAAAAGATCATAGGCCTTTGTGAAGTCCTACCAGCAGCTGCACAGTGAAATCCTGTACAACATTCTCACTCAGCTGAGGAACAGGTTCAAGGATCATGAAAAACTAATGTTCCTTGCCCTTCTGGACCCCAAGAAGTTTGCCTCATACAGAGAAAACTTCCCCAGCTCTGCGTTTCAGAGTGAGGGCTGAGGTGAAGGCCCAGCTGTAGTGCTCACGGTTCGCCACTGAAGTGCAGGGCATGTGTGGAGGCTTGAGGAGGATGAAAAACAGGCCTCTCGGAAGTTTGTGAAGGCCAGAAAGGGGCCTTCCAGCTTCCCGAGAGACTCTGGAGCCCAGGAAGCCAAAAATGCCCTCCCAACCGAGGTGTAGGAGACTGACTAGGCCATGTCCACCATGACCACGCCCAACCAACAACTGGACTGAGAACCCTTTGCTAAAAATTTTTGAAGCTCAGCCCTGTGTATAGTTGTGCACTTTAATTTGCAATCCTTTTATCCTTTTGTTTCTAATGTTCTTTTTTAACAGTCCAAACACCAGAATAAATAATAAAGGACATCCCTGGTGTTCCTCAATACCAGGGAAGATTCTGGAAAAGATAATGAAGCAATGAATCAGTGAACACCTAGAAGCAAACAAAGCAATAAGCCAACATGGTTTGTTAAAAACAGATCATGCCAGACTAATCTTATTGTATTCTTTGACAAAGTGATAAAATTAGTTGACCAAGAATTGTTAATATAATTTAAATAGATTCAATAAGGCATTTGATAAAGTAGACCATAACCTACCACTAGATAAAGTAGAAAAATGTGGCTTAGATAGCATCACCACCAGATGGATTCATAACTGGCTGACCAA
The DNA here is from genome assembly GCA_015471245.1 of Laticauda colubrina. Classification (NCBI taxonomy): domain Eukaryota; kingdom Metazoa; phylum Chordata; class Lepidosauria; order Squamata; family Elapidae; genus Laticauda; species Laticauda colubrina. Next base: position 575,648 of record BLBF01000043.1, on the reverse strand, counting down.
CCATACTCAATGTGTAATCCTCAATGGAACTGCCTCTACCTGGAGGGAACTATGCAGTGGAATACCCCAAGGCTCTGTTTTAGGCCCAGAGCTCTTCAACATCTTCATCAATGACTTGGACAAGGGGATAGATGGGGAACTCATCAGATTTGCAGATGAAACCAAGCTGAAAGGAATAGCTAACATTCCAGAAGATAGGCTTAAGATACAGGAGGATCTCAACAGACTTGAACATTGGGCGCTATCTAACAAAATGAAATTCAATGGGGAAAAAAGTAAGGTTCAACATTTTGGCAAGAAAAATCAAATGCACAGGTACAATATATGTGGTACCTTGCTCAACAGTGTACCTGTGAGAGGGATCTCTGAGTCCTAGTGGACAACCATTTAACTATGAGCCAGCAGTGTGCTGCAGCAGCCAAAAAAGCCAACTCAGTTACATTAACAGAGGGATAGAAACAAGATCACGTGAAGTGTTAATACTACTGTATAATGTCTTGGTAAGTCTCCACTTGGAATGCTGTATCCAGTTTGTGACAATTTTATATTTTGAGTTTTTTGAATAAAAACTAAAACAGAAAAAAGATTTACTACCTGTTATTTATTTTGTTTTAGTGATATGTGTTTTTACCTGGGGACGTGATGGCTCAGTTACATAGAAGCCAAGTTTACATAGAAGCCAAGTATCATTTATAGTCCTAGTTGTTCCAATACACATTTCATAACACTGAAGGAACAACTAAACATTTCTGTCTTCTTTGCCCTTATATATAAAGGAGTTCCTTAAAAGAAACTATCTCAGTTGGTTCTTAATTTCAGGGCAGTTTTCTGGAATGTTTTATTATTTACAATGCCTACTTTTTTGTTCCTACATTTTTTGTTTCTCATTCAGCCAACTTTTCAAATATCAGCCAACTTGAAATTATTCAATTATTTACATTATTTTAAAATATATGTATTTAAATTCAATTATTTAAATATTCAATTATTATTTATTTTTATTCAATCACAGTTCTTCAGTTCTTTGTGCTTTTTCCTCAGCATTAATGTATGGATGCATTTTCTAGAATTATTGATTATATCTAAATAATCTTTTAGAAATTAACTTTTTTTAATTTTTATACCTTTTAAAAAAACAATTCTTTTTTTCTACTGCTTGCTATGTTTTAATGATTAATAATAGAAAATGTTAAAATTAAATAGATGAAATTTGAAATATTAAACATTGTTTCAATATTTAAAATGTATAGAAGATGGAAAATATAGTGATCATATAAAATTCTTATGTTTTTATGGGAAAAATTATATACATACACACATGGACAAAGCATGAATGTGGCTACTTGATATTTATTATTATTGTTTGGTTCATTTTATAGACAGTGCCACTTTTCTGATACACAGTGAAAAACTTGATCTTTGCCTAAATTTTCAAGAATTTTATTCCTTCTCCCTTGAGATCTGCAACAAGCACAACGATCACCAAAATTTTAAGTGGGTATCTGATTATCAGATATTGAATATGGCAAAGAAGTTATGCTTGAGTGTGCCTTCAAAAACAAACATGATTCCAGTTACACTGTCACCATGTAATGAAACCCTTGAATTACAAAAGTGGGAATGCAGAAATGGCACGCTGCTTGCCCTTGCACTACCAACACCACAACAAGAACAACAAGAACAACACCACAACAAGAACAAAATCTGTTTTTAAATCCTGCTGATGGGCATGGGAAAAAGGTTATACTATCAGATAACCCCACCACAAAAAGTGTTTGGAAGATCTATGGAACAAAGAAGAGCTTGTTTGACCAGAAATATGAAGGTAAATATCAGAACTTTAATTGTTGTTGAATTTGCTTACTTAAATTCTCTTCCTTCTTTTTTGAATCTCTTTAACAGAAAATGTAAATAAATTGGATACTAAAGGAATAATTTCAAGTTATATTATTACCTAGCTGTCCTTTAACATATTAGTGTTGTTGTCTTTTACATTATCTGAGAAAAAATTGAACAGGTAGTCTTTAATGTATCACCACAATTCAGCCCAAAATTTCTTTTGCTAAGCAGGATAGTTGCTAAATGAATTTTGCTTCATTCTACAACCTTTCTTGCCATAGAAAGTAGCTGTAGTTGTTAAGTTAGTTACATGATTATGAAGTGAATCTGGCTTTTCCATTGACTTTGTCAGAAGATGATCATATGACACAAGGTCACTACAAGCATCATAAATATGAACCAGTTGCCAAACATCCAAATATTGCTCACATGACCATTGGGATGCTACAACAGTCATAAGTGGAAAAACAGTCATGTCACTTTTTTCGATGCTATTGTAATTTTGAATGGTCACTAAGTGAATGAATGACTAAATGAATGTAGGATTACAATATTCTAAGATATAAATTCTGAAAAATGTATAAACATGGTTACACGTAATGTACACAAACTACGCATTCCTTAGAACTAAATCCAGAGATATTTTTGTACAGCATTTCTACTCTCATACTAGTACTTCTCAATCTAAGATAAATATGTTGGATTTCTTTTTTATAGCTCTATTTACTATAGGTGGCAATGCCTTCGGAGCATCTTGCATGTTTCCTTTCAAGTATATGAATAAATGGTATGCTGAATGCATAGTTGATGATGATGAACACAAACGACTTTGGTGTGGAACAACTTTGGATGTAGCTGGATATTGTCCCATAAAAGGTAAACTCTTATTTGATAATACATTTTTTTTGTATCCCACCCATATGCCATATTCAGTGAGAAATTTTTCAAATGGTAATGCAATAAACTGTGGGCCATTATCTGAGACGAGCACGTCCGGTAACCTGTGTGCAGTGAATAGCTTTTGCAGGTGTTTAATTACCACTTCTGTAGTAGTCGAGTTCATGATGCTTACTTCCAACCAATTGGAGTAAGCATCTACTACGATTAGAAATGTAGGTCCTTTTGTTGGCCCTGCGAAGTCTATATGTATTAATGACCAGGGGCCCCTTGGTGTTTCCCAGTCTAGGACAGGTGCTGAAGGGAGTGCAGGCTGGGAGTTTTGGCATTTCCCATAAGTTTCAACCGATTTCCCAATGTATCCCTGGCCACCATACGTAGCTCCTGGCGAGGGATTTCATTTGCACGATGCCCGGGTGGCCTTCGTGCAACATGCACAGTACCTGTTCTTGTAATGGTTCTGGTATTATTACCCGATCACCCCATAGGATGCGACCTTTTAGCAATGACAGTTCAGTTTGCCTATTCTTGAAAGGTTTAAAGTAACATCTGTCTCGTTTTCTGGCCACCCTTTTTCTACCCAGTTTAATACATGTGACAATGTTTTTCTCTTGCGGTCATTCTGGCAATGTCAGCTGCGGTTATTGGTAGGTTTGACAGAGTCTCAATTTGTAGGGTAGAAATGGTTGGTGCCAGGTCAGTCTCTATGTCTGGTAGGGGAGTGCGGCTAAAGGCATCGGCGTGGGAAATGTCTTTACTGGGTTGGTGGATCATCTATAGTTGTAGGCTGCCAGGAACTTGGACCACCTTGTCATTCTCGGGGATAGTATATTTGGGGTGGCTCTGTTTCCCGCTAGTATTCCCAATAGGGGTTTGTGATCGGTAACAAGGGTAAAAGTCCTGCCATAAAGGTATTCATGGAACCGTTTTACGTCGGATATTGCCACTAATGCCTCTCTGTCCAATTGGTTATAGTTCTCTTCAGTTTTTGAAAGAGTCTTTGAGTAAAAGGCAATGGGGGCTTCTCTCCCATCAGGCAGGATGTGGCTAAGTATGGCTACGATGCCAAAAGGTGATGCGTCACCTAGGTGACTGTTAATGGCAATGTCTCGTTGTATTGAATCAATACTGAGTCGGAGGTGATGAGGTCTTTTATCCGCTGGAATGCTGTCTCTTCACATCGTCCCCAGGTCCAGTTGGCTGATTTGTCTAATAATCTATGTAATGGTTCTGCCATTGTTGCCTTCTGTGGCAGAAAAAGTGGTAAAAATTTATAAGTCCCAAGAATGCTTGTAACTCTACTTTGTTTTTAGATCTAGGCACTTCTTTGATTGCCTTAATTTTTTTCTCTGTGGGGTGGATGCCCTCTTTATCAATTTGGTACCCCAGGAATTCGACTTTCGATGTGGCCAATTTACACTTTTCTTTTTTTACCTTGAGTCCCGCTTTTTGGAACCTTTGTAAAACCACTCTGTGACGTACTTCTAGTTGTCTCTCATTGTTAGCTTAGACAAGCACGTCGTCAAAATATGGGACTACTCCTTTTATCCCTTGTAATAATCACTCCATTAGGCTTTGGAACACCCCAGGGGCTACACTGACTCCAAATTGTAGCCTTTTGCATTTGAAGGCTCCTCTATGAGTCATAATCATTTGTGCCTCTGCTGTTTCAGGGTCTACTGGCAATTGTTGGTAGGCTTGGGCAAGGTCGAGCTTTGCAAAGACCTTGCCTCTCCCCAATGAATGTAGTAGATGTTGTACTACCGGAACAGGATATGCACTTTGTTGTAGCACATGGTTTAGGGTAGCCTTGTAATCCCCACAGATTCTCAGGGACTCATCTGGCTTAACTGGGGTCATGATTGGGGTCTCCCATTTGGCGTGGTCAGTTGGTTCCAAAATGCCTTATGCTATTAGTTTATTTAATTCTTCATCAATTTTGGGTTTTAGTGCAAAGGGGACTCGCCTCGCCTTTAGCCTAATTGGAGCAATTGTTGGGTCTAAATTGAATGAAATAGGGGACCCTTGGTACTTGCCTAACTTTCCATCGAAGACGTCCTGGAACTCTCTCATCAGGTTCTCTTCCCAGTCTGGGTCATCGATGCGGTAAATGCCAGTTACTCTGATTCCTAGAGGTTTGAACCACTCGAGTCCCAGTAGGCTTGGTCGGTTTCAGTCTGCTATGGTTAGAGGCAATATCTTTTGGTGTTCTTTGAAACTTATCTGGAAGTGTCCAAGTCCAACTACCGGTATTCTGTTTCCTTGGTAGTCTTTTAAAATAGTGATTGGTGTTCTAGTTCAGCTCTGCCAATATGCGGTACTAGTCTTTTGATGGTATTCCATGATACCATCAATAGGTACGATCCGGAATTGACCTCCATCTTACATTCTTGGCCCTCGATCCGGACTGCCACATGTACCTTTTGGCCATTAGTTGCATTAGAGAGACCAATCGTGATGGTTTGATGAGTTTCCTCTTTCCTATAGTTCTCGTTTAGCCTCTTTCCTTTGCTTTCGCAATTCTTGTGGCTCCACGTTGGCCTCTCTTTATTTCTTGGTGGTGTGTTGTCCCTACGTCTGGGGCTGTAGCTTTTCCGGTTTCGGCATACTCGTGCGATGTGACCCTGCCTCTCGCAGTACCGGTACATGGCATCTAAGAACCAGCATTCAGAATGGGGGTGGTCTCCTCTGCACCCGGCACCCTGAAACCCTGACTTATGACCATTTTTCAGTCTCTGCTCTCACTCAGCCTGGAGTCTGTGGATCTCCTCTTTGTCATTATCAATTCCGGACGATCACTGTCTGCGTAGCGTGCAGTGGTTTTGTGTGCACTTTCTGACTTCTTCTCAGTGCTCTGATTCGTTTCGGTCGGTGTCTTGGGTGAGTTGGCATTCATCTGCTGCATCTTTGCCTCTGATTTTTTGGTTGCTTCTGCTGCCGTAGCTTCAGCAATAGCCTCGGTAATGGTAATCTTTGGCCGGGTTAGCAGCCGGCTTTGTAGGGTAAGATCTCTTAGTCCGAGGACCACGCGATCCCTCATGGCTTCGTCCATGTTTAGGAATTTGCATGCTCCTCCAATGTCCCTGAGAGCTGCTACAAAATCTGCAATGCTCTCACCTTCTCTCTGGTCTTGTTTGTAAAACTCATGTCTCCTGATGAGGCTGGAGATAGTCGATGCATAGTGAGCCTTCAGCAACTTCTCTAGATCTGGCCAGGCCATCTGCTTTACATCGTCTGGTTTCGTTAGTGCCTTGGCCATCTTGAACACTGTGGGCCCACAGTGCATCAGGAACATAGCTCTTTTTCAGTTGTCTGAGATTCCTTATAGATTGTTACTCTCCAGGAACATGAGGAATCTATCAATGTAGGATTCCTAGTCCTCTGTTGCTGGGTTGAATGGTATGGGTGGCGAGTTGGTTCCAGCCCATTTCGTCTGCTCAGTTCTCAATGCCACATGCCCAACTGGTCTCCTGTCTCAGGATCCCACCTTTGTCGCCAGTGTTGTTTTCATGGAAGAATGAGACTCGGAGACCAGCATAACTTCAGCTCTTTTTATTTAGTGCAGAAAGTCCGTCTTAACCAGGAGCCACGACAGCTCTTTATATAGAGAAGCTGCTCACTGCTAGTGTCCAATGACAGCTACTTGTTTTTCCTACTGCTTGAATTGGCCAATCACAGGCTTGCTATTATTGGCCAATCAGCATCAAGAAAAGTAACCAATCAGTGTCGGGTATTCTTGTCCAATAGGAATAGCCTATTTGGAGTATGTTAATATGGAACACCACCTTTATTATTTTTATAAACAACTCAAGGCAACAAACATATCAACATATCTTCTTCCTCCTATTTTCCCTACAACAACCCACTGAGGTAAGTTCGACTGAGAGAGAGTGATTGGCTAAAAGTCACCAACTGGCTTACATGGCTAAGGCAGGATTTCAACTCACAATCTCTCCTTTTTAGCCTAGTGCTTTAACTGGCTCTTATGCAATAGAATATGCTTATCTATGTTTAAAAACAAGCCTTTTATAATAGAGACTGTTTCATGTTCACTACTGCATTATTATAAAGCAGTTGTGCCTATAGGTGGTGTCATAACATCTTGGTAATGTGTTCAATTAAATTAAAATGTAGTACATTTTAAAATAAGATTAATTAAATTGTTCAAATCACCCTTTGCAATATAATTAGAAGTAACTATTTTGTTCACAGTTAAGGTGCTTAAGAGAATATGTTTGCATTTGTTAAATTGGGTGCATTTCTTTGGGCAGATTCTGGTGAAAAAGAGGTTGGACTGCTACTGGGAAAACCTGGGTTCCCTTCCACTATAGCTCCTGAAGGTCACTGAGTGATTTTGAAAACTTTCTCGTAGTCCAACCTATCTTACAAGGTTGTGATTGTTGGTGAAAATGGGAAGAGAGCATTTTACGTACCACCTTGAGGCCCAGGAAAAGGAAGAAAGGAAAGGAGGGAGGGGAGGGGAGGGAGAAAAGAAGGAAGACAGGGAGGGAAGAAGAAAAGGAGGGAGGGAGGAAGGAGGAAAGAAGGAAGCAAATAAGGAAGGAAAGAAGGAAAAGGATCAGAATGTCAGCAGAGTCATTTTGGCATAAAGTTATCTCTTAGACATTTCATTAATGTTTTATTCTGTGAGTCTGTATTTCCACAAAATGTGGAACTTTTTGACTCTAACCCTCTTTTTTTAGACTATATCAAAATGTTACATAAAACTGATTTCAATTGTACCTTTTCTGCATTAATGGGCTACACTGATCTTCGTTGATCAAATACCATTAGTAGTGGGGGAGGGAGGAGACTATAAGGAAATCTGTGGGTTGTAGGCTACAATAAGGTGCTAGAAAATTCCCAAAAGATTCAGTCACAAAGCACTTTTGTTTTGTTTTCAGTGATCAGGACCAAATTACTCTTCAGGGAACCTTAATTCTTTTAAATATAGTTTTATTATGTTTTAATACATATACATATCAGAGGTTCTATTCAGCCGGTCGCACCTACTCGGGCGAACCAGTAGAAACAATTTGGCGTGGGTTGCCAAACTAGTAGCAACATCTAACTGTTCACGCCCCCAACTCGGTCACCCAGTTTCTGCTCACTTGATGCTCGCTGCCCCAGTTTAAAGGAGGACTGCTTCCCCGCCCTACCCATGCATTTTCAAGCAGCCACTTGAACACACATGACTGTGGGTGGAGCAGTGGTCCGTTAACCTGTAAAATTGTTCCAAGGCTTGTTTCTTCATGGACACGAGAAGTATCGCTTCCCCTTGTGAGTAAAGTGCCTGGAGCTAGAGGGAAAGAACTGCGGGGGGGGGGGGGGGAATCCAGCCATGGGGAAGTTTGCAGGAGCTTCAAATGCAAGCCCATTTACCTGCAGAACTTCTCTAATGCTGGATTCACTTCCCCTTGTGAGTAAGGTGCCTGGAGGAGAGGGAATGAAGGCTGACAGGGGTGTGTGTGTGTGAGAGAGAGAGAAAGAAGAAACAAAGAAAGGAAGGAAGGAAAGGAAGAAAGAAAGAAAGAAAGAAAGAAAGAAAGAAAGAAAGAAAGAAAGAAATAGGGAGAAAGAGTGTGTGGTTTGTGTGAGAGAGAAAAAGAAAGGAAGGGAGAGAAAGACAGAAAGAGACAAAGGAAGAGAAAGAAAGAAAAAGAAATAGGAAGGGAGAGAGAGATAAAACTCTGTGCTATTATTTTTAATTGTTCCATTATTTATCATGTGTTAATATTTTACACTGTCCCTACACCTAGAGTGATTCTACTGCCTTTCTTTTGCCCAGGGCTAGCACATATTTTTCAGGGTTTACATGCATTCAATGTCTAGTCCAGAGCATAAATACATGTGTGTTTAACAGAGTTGAAAGGGAGTTTGGAGGTCTTCTAGTCCAAGCCCCTGCTCAGGCAGGAAAACTGAGGATGGCAAACTCTGAGTAGAGGTCCTGGGAAAGAATAACACTTAGAAGGGACTTTTGGGGGAACTCTATGCCATTTCAAAGAAATGGCTGTCCAGTCTTTTAAAAATTTCCAGTGATTGATCACCCAGAACTTCTGGGGACAAGCAGGTCCACTGGTTAATTGTTCTCACTGTCAGAAAGTTTCTCCTTAGTTTTACGTTGCTTCTCTCTTTGTTCAGTTTCCACCCATTGCTTCCTGTTTGCTTCTTGGTGCTTTGGAAAATACATAACACCCCACTTTCTTTGTGGCAGCCCCTTAAAAGCTTGTTGCCTCTATCACACTCTTGAGTAAAGAATGTGAGCCATTTTCTCCTTTCAGTGGTCCATGAAAGTACATCTATAGTATGCAGATAATAAAGTCAAAAAAGGTGAACAACATTTTTACAGATAAGTTGAGGCTGGGTGACAAGGAATAGCTGGGAGGGGAGGGGCCAGGTGAGGCACCCCTTGATGTGAATGACATTGAGTTGGCCACACCCACCCAGTCACATGACCACTAAGCACTTCCACCCAGTCACATGACCACTAAGTCACACCCACCCAGTCACAAGACCACCAAGCTACGCCTACCAAATAAGCCACACCCATAGAACCTGTAGTAAATTTTTTTGAATTCCACCACTGATATAGATAGTCCTCAACTTACGACCACAATTGAGCCCAAAATGTATGTTGCTAAATGAAATATATGTTAAGTGAGTTTTGCCCATTTTATGACTTTTCTTGCCACTGTTAAGTGAATCATTGCAATTGTTAAATAAGTAATATGGTTAAGTGGATCTGGATTCCCCATTTACTTTGCTTATCAGAAGGTTGCCAAATCACATGACGCTAGGACACTGCAACATCATAAATACAAACCAATTACCAACCGTCTGAATTTTGATCATGGGACCATTGGGGATGCTGCAATGGTCATAAGTGTGATCATGTCACTTTTTTCAGTACCATTGTAACTTTGAATGGTCAGTAAAGGCACTGTTGTAAGTTGAGGAGCCCCTGTGTATGATTTTTGAAGCAAAGTATAAGCAGCACTACCAGCAGCATTATTCTCATGCCAGGCAGAAGAAGCCAGGCAAACATGAAAACCCCTTGCCCTTTACAAATGAATTTTCTTGAATTGCTTTAAGATCTCTTCACTGGGTGGTTTGTTTATTTGTTTCTTCTGGTTTGCTAACTCATAAAATGGGAACTGGAGCTAGCATTTCTAAAATCAACACTTCTGAAACCACAGTCAGTCATACATACATTCATACAGTCACTCAACAAGTTCGTCATTAGTAGGTTCTTAAAAACTATTTCCTTATATCTTTTTTAAATACTCATAATTGGAGGTATAAGAGTTATATTTTTATCCTCCTTTCAAGCTAGGCTAAAAGAGACAGTGAGGGATCCTTGGTGCTTTCTTGCAGATCAATTAGGTAATATCAGTGCTAGTCATCGTCTTAATGGCTGTGATGAAAGCAGCTATCCCAGGCATTAAGAGAAACTAATTGTGAAAACTAGTTGTCTTGTGGCCCTTTTGCCCTCTAAATGCATGTGGTACTTTATGCTGCTATCTTTATGTCCTCTCACAGAATGACTTAGGCTGAGTCTTATTATTTATTTTATGTTCTATGTATTTATAGTAACATCATTGTACACATTATGATGAAGAAACATAAAAATCTCTGAGGGAATTGTGTGGCTCAAAAATGTAAAAAGAAAATCAAATCAAATAAAAATAATAAAATAAATGAAGTGAAACAAAATGAAACAAAACAAAAGCTAGTTGAACATAATAAAGTCGTGTTACTGTCACAAATGCAGCCTGCATCCATTTTAAAAATCTATCAGAAAGCATGGTTTTAATAATTTTGCAAAGGGTGAGTAAAGTGGGTGATGATCTGGTAGCATAATGAGAAGCTACCACAAGAAGAATTCCTATGGGTTCTTAAGAGAGTTTCAAACAAAACTATATGGGTTCCAGCCAAGACTTTAAAGTTAAAAATAGTACCTTAGACTGGGCCAGAAGTCTTTTGGAAATCAGTGGAGGAATCTCAATATAGATATAACACTACTAAAACTATTTCCCTCCATTAGTAATAAATAAATGCAATTTCAACCAATTGCTACCACCCATTTACACAGAAAGTCCCATACAAGCATGTTGCAGTAGTCTAAATGTGTCCCATTATGCTTTTTCTGAAAGGCAACTAGACTTTCTTGACTTGTTTTCTTTGAAAACATTTCACTTCTCATCCAAGAAGCTTATTCAGTTCTGAAACTTCTTGAACTAAAGAAGTTTCTTGAATGAGAAGGAAAATGTTTTCAAATTAAAAACCAATGAAGTCCAATTGCCTTTTAGAAAATGTACCTTGGGACAACTATGACCTGGACAATTGAAATCATTTTGTTTCTCCATAGACATACAGTTTAAAAATGAGGTACATGGTTCAATGGTGGGCAAGGTTATCTTGAAGGAGAATATCTAAAGCTCTGCTCAGCTGTACTCCTGATACACATGGACAGAAATTGCTGTTATCCAGTGAAGTTATATGACAATGTTGCTGTTTAGAAGTGGGAACTTGACTTACTTCACTGTGTGGCTTGATGAAGCAAAATACCATTCAAAATCTGCAGACCACTTGTCCAACATTTGGCAGTTCTTATTAACTAAACTATGTAATAAAATAAATATGCAATGAAAATATAAATGAAAACATTTCTGTCAGGGCTTTGCTACTAATGAGCTGATTCTACTTTTCATAATTTTTACAGATAAAAATGATAACTTTTTCTGGACCAAAAATTACTGGACCGGAGATCTCTACCAGATCAATTCCCACTCAGCTTTAACATGGGATGAAGCAAGAAAAAGCTGTCTGCAACAAAGTTCAGAATTATTGACCATCAACGAACTACATGAACAAGCATATTTGACAGGTATCACACAACAAAACATTTCTTAAAAGGCTTCTAAGGTCATTCCTGATAAGAAATATCTCATCTGTAATAAGCAATTTTAAAAACGTATAAGAAACATCATTTTTCCTCCAGAGAAATTATCTTCTGAAAAATATTTGAGGCTTTGAAACAGTCTTTTTTTGAATTATCCACTTTCAAGGAACAAATATTTTGACATAATGGAATTTGGAGTCCAAAGATGAACATTTATCTGATTGATTTGAAATTAACACATAAATATCAGTAAAAGAAAATACTTGTAGTTCAGGTGGAATTGTTAAGTTCTTGGTGCCATCTGACCTTGGGTTTTGCTTGCACATGTTTCATTACTAGGCAACATTCTAAGTGTGCTGTTTTCTCCCTATTCTTTGGTTAGATTACTGTTTTGATCTGTTTTCTGCTTAATTATTTGGTGTTAATATTTTCTAATCAAGTTGTTAGGTAGTTGAAGAGGGGTTGTTCTGATTGTTTGCTTCCTTTAATTGTCATTTTTGAATGGTGCGTAAATATGGTTTACCTCTATGTGTCTATATCAATATAGATTTACATACCATTCAAATGTGACAATAAAAAAGCTAAGAAAGAAACAAAAAATCAGAACAACCCCACCTCAACTACCTAACAACTAGATAAGAAAATAACAACACCAAATAATTAAGCAGAAAACAATAACTAAAGAACAGAGAGAAAACACCATGATGATATGTCTGAGTGCCAAATTCCGTAAGTTCCCTAGTATTTTTAAATTTAACTTGATCTAAGATACTCATAGTTTCCCAGTAAAAGTCATGGTTAAATCTGTCCATGTGTTGTGAGGTTAAGGAGTTTTCATTGTACAAATAGAATAGAATATTATTAGGTCATTGTCAAATTGAAGACTCCTTGGTGCACTTTGAGCTGGTTGTTTTCATGCAGGTTAGGAAACATATTCAGTGAAGTTTTCATTGTGTCTTCTGACTGCTAGTTGGAGTTTATGGTTGCACTTTTGCCTGTCTTTTTTATATAGTGGCTGTTACCTACCTACCTACATATATGTGTATATATGTGTGTATGTGTGTATGTACGAATATACATACTTACATATGTGTGTGTGTGTGTGTGTGTGTTTGTGTGTATAGAATTCTTTATTGGGCAAGTGTGATTGGATACGCAAGGAATTTGTCTTGGTGCATATACTTTCAATGTACATAAAAGAAGAGATACATTCATCAAGAATAACAAGGTATAACACTTAATAATAGTCTTAGGGTACAATAAAATTGAATCATACAAGGAAACAGTCAGTAAAAATCATTAGGATGATTTTTAGAAGCAACAATGTTAAAATATAGAGTCACAAGTGGGACGAGATGAGTGAAAGGAAGGATGGGAAGATTAATGGTAATGGTAATAGTAATGCAGACTTAGTAAATAGTTTGACAATGTTGAGGGAATTATTTGTTTAGCAGAGTGATGGCATTCGGGGAAAAACTGTTCTTGTGTCTAGTTGTTCTGGTGTGCAGTGCTCTATAGCGTCGTTTTGAGGGTAGGAGTTGAAACAGTTTATGTCCAGGATGTGAAGGGTCTATAAATATTTTCACAGCCCTCTTTTTGACTTGTGCAGTATACAGGTCTTCAATGGAAAGCAGGTTGGCAGTAATTGTTTTTTCTGCAGTCCTAATTATCCTCTGAAGTCTGTGTCTGTCTTGTTGGGTTGCAGAACCAAACCAGACAGTTACAGATGTGTAGATGACAGACTCAATAATTCCAGTACACAAACACACACACACACACACACACACACACACACACACACACACACATATACACACACCAAAGATGGCATTCAGCAGGTTCTGACCAGTTCTGGAGAACTGGTAGCAGAAACTTTGAGTAGTTCGGAGAAATGGCAAATATCACCCCTGATTGGCCCCACCCCTATCTATTCTCTGCTTCTCGAGCCCCAGTTGATCAGCTGGGTCTTCTTTTGTTACCCTGCACAAGAGAACAGAGTGGAAATCAGGTTAGTGGGATGGGGAGGGAATTAAGATTTTGCAGTAACCTTCCCCTGCCACGCCCACCAACCCATGCCCACAGAACCGGTAGCAAAAATTTTTGAATCCCATCATTGACACACACACAAGTTATAGCTTCAGACCAAGAGAATTATAGTTGTACTTCAGGTTCAGGTTTGTCTGTTTTGTCTTCAGCCTCAGAGTTACAGAGTTGATCTATATGTGAATTTTCTTTCTCAAATAGGATTAACGCAAAATGTAGATGCCAGCTACTGGATTGGCTTCAGTAATCCGGATTTTGACAATGGATGGCAGTGGAACAATGAACAGCCTTTAAGATATTTAAATTGGGCTCCAGGTGAGTAAATATATATAATTAGAAGACCATTGGTATTTCATTAAAAAATATGTAAACGTTTAAGGAAATTAAAATTAGAATATTTGGAAGTTCTTTTTATCTTATCCAAAAGTATTCTTTATTTTTCTTCTTTAAATAGGTTAGGCTAGCATTTAAAATTTTTGTAGTCTTTTACATGTGTGTTTGTGTGTGTGTGTGTGTGTATTTGTGTCTGTATGAAATATTTATTATATTTTTATTTAATTGACATTTTCTCTAGAAATGCTCTAGCATTCTTATATGAAGTATATAAGAAGTATATAAATATTGATTCTTACAGTATTGTCACCTTCACTATTTTCATCACCTGAATATGCCCCTGATCCTGACAGAAAACTCTTAAAAGTGTTTAGCTGAATGTGGTAATAATCCTCTTCTGTAGACTTCATAGGCCTGTGTAAGGTGACTCCATTTCTCACTAATGGAGAATTCTCACTAACTGTCATTCATGACAGTTGAGATAGAAGCTGTGCCTTGACTTGTTCTGCCACATATACAGATTTAATCAGGCTGGCTCCTTTGATTTGATCAAAAGGGTCACTGATTGAAGGTAGGCAACCACTACAATCCAGTTCATTGAAGGAGAATACCAGTTGGCTGACTGTCTTGTTCAGAGGGATTGTACTGAAGTTCTGTTTAAATGAAGCATCCTTTCAAAGCTTTACACTGTTCTAATACTTAACATTATAACAATTGGAAAACTGTCATAAGATTGATTTGCTTACAGATAAAAATGTTATCATCTTGGACATCAAACAGTGATAGGACAATCTAGTTCACTGTCTCTTACAGGTAGCCCTTCTTCAGATACAGGAAAAAACTGTGGATTATTGCAGGGTAGGAATGGTAAATCGGAAAATAATCTGTGTGAACAGAAGCATGAATACATCTGTAAAAGAGTGAATTCTTCAGTACAGGCACCTGGACCTTCTTCAGGTAAATTGTAAACTGTAAATTAAATTAAGTAAATTAAGTTAACTGTTTAAATATTATTTCAATAATAATCAGATAATCAGATAATCAGAGTTGGAAGGGACCTTATAGGTCATCTAGTCCACCCCCCCACCCAACCGGGAGACTCTACACCATTTCTGACAAATGGCAGTCCAATCTCTCCTTAAAAGTCTCAAGTGATGGCACTCCCATAACTTCTGAAGGCAAGCTGTTCCATTGGTTGATTGTTCTCACTGTTAGAAAGTTTCTCCTTACCTCCAGGTTAAATCTCTCCTTGTTCAGTTTCCATCCGTTATTCCTTGTCTGGCTTTCAGGTGCTTTAAAAATAGCTTGACCCCTTCCTCTCTGTGGCAGCCCCTCAAATATGGAAGACTGCTATCATGTCTCCCCTGGTCCTTCTCTTCACTAGACTAGCTATGCCCAGTTGATATGAATGGCATTCGTGTTCCAGATAACATTTTTTTATTCTTTTCCTACTGAGGGTTGCTGGCCATGACTGGACTGTGGCCTATACAGAATTGGGCCATGTAAGTGGCTGGGTAGAGTGTGTGTGCAGGCACAGCTCAACTTACATGAGTGAAGGGCCAGCGGGTGCTATTGTGCAAGCTCCATGCATGCATGCCAACCTACCATTTGCATAAGGGCTGCATGCATGCGCAAGTTCGTACAGCCCAGTTCCCCTCTGCAGTCAGACCACCAAATTTTAATATGAAATGTAGCACACCTCTTAGATGAGTTAAATCCTGAACATTTGCAGAACTAAATGTATCTATGCATAGGAAAGATCTTAAATTGCAGATGGTCCTCATCCTATGGCAAGGTACTTAACAATCATTCAAAATTAAGACAGATCTAGAATTCAGGTGCTGTAAAACATATCTAGCCATCATAAAGTGTTATTTCATTCCTCACCTGGTTCCTGAGTTCGTAATTGCATGAACTGCATGTCAAGGACTTGGCAACTAGCTTACCTTTAGGAACAATTGTTATGTCCTGCAATCACAAACCATGATTTGTGCCATAATTACAAAATCTGGCCCAGTCATAGTTGTAAATCAACAACTATCTCTATTAATTATATATACATTTCTGTACTCACTGGCGTAGTTTTAGATTTTCTGCCAAATTTATTTTCAAAAAAGTTTATTCACTGTAAATTTCTCTGAATTAAGATGAAAGTTTTGAAGGAAAGCAACAGTCTGATTAAAAAATTGTCATGCCAATTAACAAGCACTGCAAAAATCATTATATAAGGCATAAAAAGTATCTGCCTGATCCATTAAAAACTAACTTCAAAAATCAGATTTGATTAGAATAAATCTTGATCACACTTCTGGCAAATATCCTCATAACAATGTACAAATTACTCTCATCTTTAATAAGAATTGTCAGATTTGCTTCTACTAAATTCTATTTATTGAATTAATTGCATCATCATACAAAGTCAATATTTTCTCCCTACCTCCACTCCCAATTCTTGATGGTGTACATACAACTATTGTCTTTTTTTTGATGATCTTAAGCCAATTAAATGTCCAGATGACTGGGTTGGATATGCAAAGCACTGTTACCGTCTGAACAGAGATGGCAAAACGTGGAAGGATGCCTCAGTCTCCTGCCAAAAGGATGGTGGACATTTACTAAGTATACATGACATTGAGGAATACAGCTTTGTTTTTTCTCAGCTTGGTTACAGTAAGTATATTTAGAAGGCTTATTTCCTGTTTCATATACTCTGTGGGTACATGGATTCCAGGAAAAGAAAGGAATAGCTGCTGATGTTGGTATCATAAGGGGAAAAAGTGTTTATTTAGGCCTTAAAATATTTGTAAAAAATCTACTCAGCTTGTGTGGTTTAAATGATGCAACAACTGCTGCGTACATCTGTGGCAGTTTAGCACAGACATTTCCCAGGCAGTTATGTCACATATAGACTCTCTTATATCCTGATCAACATAGCACAGAGGTATATCAGTGGAGGATTATATACAACATCTGGACTTCATTCATTACATTTGAGAGCAAATGAATAAAATAAATTTATCTTTTAGAATCAACAGATAATTTGTGGATAGGCCTAAATGACCAGAAGACTTCTTCATATTTTGAATGGAGTGATGGTACTACAGTGAGATTCATCAGATGGCAGAAAGGAGAACCCACTCTTATAAGTAACGTGCAGGAAGACTGTGTTATCATGAGTGGGAAGGTAACAACAAAGACCCTTAATTGCCTGGCGGAGATATTTTTTCTCTTCAGTTCTCTCTTCGATAAAATTTGTGTCTAGAAATTTGTTTCATGCAACCTATTTTCCATAACACAATTTATTCCACAAATCTACATTTCTAGTTTTTCCTCTTCCCACTTTTAAAACTATGAATAACCCGAAAGAGTTTTTGTTCTGACATTTATCATATTAAAAATTTAAATTGACTGATTTGCTGCTGTTCTATATGTAAATTGGTTGACTCCAAATATGCAAACCTGATTGGTCAAATAAACTAAGCATTGGATTAGTTCATTAGGAACCAATCAAATGAGCTGCTGGAAAGCGGCAAATTTAAACAAATGGCATTGGCTACGAGCCGGCAGGCCAGCCTGTATAAAAGGCTGGCCTCAGTTTCAGCCGAGCGTTCCTGTTACTGACTATTTTGAATAAAGCCCTTTTGTTGTTGGAACCCGGTCTACCTTGTGTGTTTTCCGAACAAAACTGGCGACGAGGATGGGATCGTCCTGAACGCGAAACCTGCATGCGGTGATAAGAAGCCAGACGACAGCAGAGATGCCTGGAAACAACACACCGCCCGCACCCTTCAATCCTAATGAAGAGAATTGGGAGTCCTATGCAGATTGCTTCCAAATGTATTTGGAGAGCAATGAAATGGAAGGCATTTCAGAGCAACACAAGCGAGCTGTGTTCCTAACTCACTGCGGGCAAACGGTGTTCAAGATGGCAAAGGCCCTTGCGAAGCCCCGAGATGTTAAACAACTAACGTGGCCTGAATTGCAAAGAATTCTCAAAGCACACTACGCTCCGGTGGTGTCTAATTTAATAAAGCGACATGAATTTTACCGCAGAGACCAGAGAGAGGGAGAGACCATCGCCGATTTCGTTGCTGCCCTTAGGCAAATAGGGGGTGAGTGTGATTTCCTAAACATCGACGAAGCGATGAGGGACCGCGTGGTGTTGGGGCTAAGAGACTCTACTGCACAGAGTAAATTACTCAACAAGCCCAACATCACCGTAACTGAAGCCATTGCGGAAGCCACAGCCGCCGAAGCCGTGAAAAAATCAGCTGTCACAATGAAGAAAATGAACACACACAGCGAAGAAACAACCACAGCCAAAAACAGAAAACAGCCTACCACCACCACCCACTACGAAGAGTCTGGAGAGGCAATCAAGTTGAGCGAAGAAGACGAGGTCCACCATTTATTCGCGAACAAAAAAGATCGCGAAAGAAGGAATTGGCGGGAGTGCGCTGGCTGTGGAGGAAACCATGCCCGAGCCGAATGCGGATTTCTCGACGCTATCTGCAGGTATTGCAAGAAATGATGTAGAAAAAAGAAAAGCTATAGCCCAAAGAGACACCGAAATTCCCCAATACAAGCTGAGCCTAAACGAGCTGAAAGAAAGTGGCAACAATACAAGCGAGCCAATACACACCAAACTGTCACTGTAGAGAGCGCTCAGACGGAAAGCGGGAAGAAGGTTAAAGTCATAGTAAAAATCGAAGAGAAGCCCTGCAAGATGGAGGTGGACTCGGGGTCCTTCCTTTCTATGGTATCGTGGGACACAATAAAACAGCTAGTCCCAGATATCCAACCCAAAAAATTACAGAAGCAGCACCTAACCCTCAAAGACTACCAAGGTAACCAAATCCCTGTAGTCGGCATGGGACATTTCCGAGTCGCCTACAAACAACACGTCAAGGTGCTACCGCTGACCATAGTCGACCGAGACAGACCAAGCCTCCTGGGCATCGAATGGTTCGCGCCATTGGGCATCGGGATGACCGGGATCGATCGAGTGACTACAACCGGCTGGGAAGATGACCTCATTCGATAATTCCAGGACGTTTTTGACGGCTCACTTGGCAAGTATCGGGGAAATCCCATTTCTTTCAGTCTAGACCCCCAAATAGCCCCAAAAGAATAAAAGCCAGGTGAGTTCCCTTTGCACTAAAGGCAAAGATAGAGGAACAGCTAGACAAACTAATAGCCCAGGAGGTGTTAGAACCTGTGGACCATGCCAAGTGGGAAAAACCTATTGTCA